>SJYC01047997.1:0-40965 GCA_006408675.1 Madoqua kirkii | reverse complement strand
CCCCCCGCCACCCGCCCATCTTAGGGCCTTTGCACTTGCTACTTTCTCTGCCTAGAATATGCTTCCTCCAGATATTCACCCAGCTTTCTCCCTCACTGCTTTCCAGGCCCTGGCAAATGCCACTTCTTCAAAGAGCCTTTCTTGATCCCCCATCTAAAATAGTCTGCCCTTCCTCCATTCCATCTACCTTCTGAGATCCTGTTCTTTCTTCATAGTCTGAACTGAGACATTTATTATTTGCTTATGTCTTTCTCCCTGAGGAGAATGGAAATAACATGAGGGGAGATATTTTATCTACTGTGCTCACTGCTATATCAGTAGTGCCCAAAATAGCACCTGGGGGTTAGCAGGCATTTTTTTTTTAATAAACAAATAATGAATGAGAATAAACTCTCTTCCCCAAACTCTCTTCCTCTTATTTATAAAGTCTTTCCAGGAAAACACTACAAAGGTAAAGGCCTAGAAATTGGGAGATAGCTTCAATCGCCTGAGCAGGTCTCTATGTTACCTGTGGATCAAGGAGCTCTCTACTTCAAAAACCTGTAGTGGCTCCCGATTGCTTCAACAGAGGACAGTTTTCCCTCATTGCTTAGAGCCTTGGTGAAGATTTAAGGCTATAAAAATAATCTGATGGTGACATTCAGTGTGGGTGTATATGCATATCTTTATTGCATACACGTTTACCAAGTGTTTGCTACATGTCAGGTAGTCTGCTGAAAAAAAAATGCAAAAACCTGGTCCATCTCAATCACCACAATTTGGGGAGTGGTGGTGGGAGGATGCAGAGGGAGGTCATAAGTGATTGAGAGGGAGAGACTTGTCAATAACATGTAAGTATAACAAATGCCAGGAGATGGTTCTACACAGGCAGGCAGGAAAGAAGAATCAGTCCCTTCACTTGGATATAGGTAGGAGTACAGAAAACTTCCTAAGGAGGCTGCATTTCAGCTGCATCTTGATGCATAGGTGTTTACTTGGCAAACAGGAGGTGCGGGGAAGGGGTTGAGAGCATTCCCGGCAGAGGATAGGCCTGGAAGGATAACACACTCTGGAACTCCAGGTGATCAAGTCAGTTTCAAGTGTGGACCCTGAGCTAAGGCAAGGTGAGATACCAGAGAGGCAAGCAGGGTGTTTAAACAAAAGACACCACACATGAAGGGAGCCAGCCAGTCAGACCCGAGTTCAGGTGCTGACCATGTCACTAGCAATTCATTCCTCTCTGGGCTTTACTTCCCAGGAAGGAACTGACCAGGAGGTGAGAGGAGTGAGCAGCTCTCACTGGGGTGGGTGGAGGTGAGGAGCTAGAACCAAAAGCTCTCAAGAGGCTTATTGGGTTTAAAAACAAAATACTAAAGATGGGATTTCCCTGGCGGTTCAGTGTTTTAAGACTGTGCTTCCAAAGCAGGGGATGTGGGCACAGGTTCAATCTCTGGTAGGGGAAAGAAGATCCCAGATGCCACAGGGCATGGCTGCAAAGCAAAAGAACAAACAAAAAACCTGAAAATGTGAAAATGCTGTCCCTTTGCTTTGTTTTGAATCATAATATTTATTTTTAATTTGAAACTCACTCAGAAAAGGCTTTTGCATTTATCTACAGAGACCTGGATTTCATAAAGAGGCAGAGAAACGCTGTTTGAGGGCAACTTAAAGTCCCCTCTGATTCCTGCCTCCAGGTCTAAGATGACTGACAGCCAGGCATATGGGAAAAAGAAGAGAGGTGCAGTGAATTAGCCACTGAATTTAGGATTAGACCCAAATTGCAACTCAGATTATACTGCTTACTCCCTGGTGGGACAGGCAAGTTAATGAACTTTTTGGAGTGTCAATTTCTTCCTCTATAACATGATGCTTTCCTCACAAGTTCATTTTGCAATTAATTCGAAATAATGGACATATAAGCATCTAGCACATAGTAGATATTCAATAAAAAATCAGTTGACTGGAAAATCTTCAATGGTCTCTCTGCATCCCCGTCCCTAATCATAAAGGCTTCCCTCGAGTGTCTACCATTTGCTGAACCCTCTCCACAGCTATCTCACGTTCAAGGAAAACTCACAGTTTAATGCTTTGTCATCAGCTGAGCTCATTGCATTGTCTAAAGGTGGTTTAACCCTCAGAATACAGCATTGCAGGATGATGGGAATTTAGGGCATGCTGCCTGGGAATTTAGGGCATGCTGCCTGGAACCAGATCAGGATTCAAATCTTCTAAAATTTAAAGCTTTTTTTTTTTTTTTACTCTGGAAACCTATCCACTGCATGCTTTTATTTCCAACCGTTAAGCACTTTTCCCCCTTACTTTCCACATTTAACTCAAGGCTTCATATGCAAAAGGCAAGCTTGAAACGATCATAACATTTAAGCAATGAATATTTCGACAGCTTACACTTGCATCGCAGGAAGATCTACATTCTATATTTAATAGCTTTAGTCATTTACAGCAAGAGTTATCACAGGCGCCCCCAAAGAGGGAGGGTTGGAGAGGGAGAATTCTGCACCTTTGATTAAAGATGTCATAGTCATAAGCTGTTTTGGAAATGATTAAGTGATAAATACAGTAAGTTCATCCTCAGTTCTGGGAACCCCACAGCACAGACAGTAATTTTCAGAGGCAGAAGTAATCATTATTATTTAAAGGTCTAAGCCTTAGTGTGTTCGCTAAGTACAGGGAAGGAGGTACTCAAGTACCAGGAGCACCTACTAGACACTAAGTTCTCTATCACCTAAAACATTTAATGTCCACCCTCCAAGTAAAGACTTGTAACTAGACCACAAAAATAGGGGAAGAGGGAAATTAACGATGTCAAACACCTCCCTGCCCCAGGCGCACACAATGAGCGTATAAAATATGATAAAGTGCTACAATGCTTAAGAATATGCAAGGAAGGCTGGCGAACCAAGAAAGGAGACCTTGCCCTTTGTTGAGGAGATGGCTGTGCGCCATCATTATTCCTGTCTGTATCCCCAGACCCTGCTTCCTGCATCTGCTAGGAGTTAGGAACGCGGAGTAGGAAGCCAGATTTTGCCACTCTGTGCAAATCCTACTTAGTAGCTGAATGACCTTAGATAATAATTTAACCTCTCTGTCTCAGTTTCCTATTTGTGAAATGGAAAATAGTAATATCTCTGTCATACTGTAATTGTGTAGGATGAAAGGCACTAATAAGTACAAAATGCTTAAGACAATGATGGCAAATAATAAGAGTTGCAAACATAACCACGTGTGGTCTTGCCAGATGCTGGGGGGCCATCTGTCCTCATCCCCACCCTGTGATGTCAATTGTAATGAAGCTCTCTTTTCCAGGTGGGGGAACTAAGAAAGTCCATCTGCCCAGGTCCTCCAGTTCTGAATTGGCCTGAGAGTCCCACCCAGGCCCGCCTAGCAATAACAGTAAAACAGCATTTAATTTTTTTTTCTTTTTAATGTTCTAGACCTTTACAGCTAGGTACACATTTACTTCTCACAGCAATTACATGAGGTAAGACTTGCTAACTCCCATTTTACAGATGCAGAAACTGAGAGAGAGTTTAAGTAATTTTCTTAAGACCTTAGTGTTAGCAAATACCAGGGGCGGATTTAAGGTCAAGCCTAAGAATCTGACTGTTCCCACGCGCAAAGAGAGGGCCGCCGGTCCCAGGAGCTGAAGCTGGACGGGCTGGTCAAAAGCCCCCTGCACCTTTTAGTCCCTGTTGGGAGGAGGGGTTTGGGACCGGGATTCTCAGGTCCAGGATAGGTCCCCCGGGCTGGGAGCAGGGGCAGGGCCTGCAGCGCCCGCGCCTGCGCGGGGCGGGGCCGTCGAGAGCGTTCCGGGAGGACGCCTACCGCACGCTCGCCCGGCGGGAACACTGGCTGCGGCCCCGCCTGCGCGCTTTACGAGTCGCCCTCCCGGCCGGTCGCGCGCGCGTCCCTTTCGCTTTTAGCCCCAGCTGCGCTGACTGCTCGCGATTACTCAGAATCGTCCCTTCGGTTGGCGGAGTGACAAAAATCGGCAGTGGCTGTCCGAGGACACCTGTTTACAAACAGGACCCCCGCCCCCAGCCGAAAGCACCCCAGGCCGAGAGCTCGGAAATCTCGGTTCTCCTCTCGCTCTCAGTGGGACTGGTTTCCGGCCTCAGTTTGCCTGTTTGTGTACTTGATGTCAAGAATGTGTGTGCAATCGAACGAAAGGTGTGCGAGGTGGAAACAGCCTGACATTTCGTTTTCAGCTATCATTATTTTGAAAATTATATTATTCTCCATTGTAATCTATTTTAATAAATATAGTTTAATTAAAAAAAGAATATGATTGGTCACCCAGGGAAAGTTGTCTTGTTACTTATCCTGTGCTTCGAGTCCACTTGTTTGAAATACCAGCAGCTCTGGAAGGCCCTCTCAACTCCCTACGATCTGTTAATCTGATTCATGTGGTTATTTATTTTTTTCTTCTTTAAGACCTTTACAGTCTCGCTGGTGACCGGTGGGGTGGGAGAAGACTGGGTTTTGCAGCCAGCTATACTCGGTTAGAATTTCTTGGTTTGCCACTTTTTTCGCCTGTGGGACCTCGATCAAGCCACTTACACTTGGTGAGCCTCAGTCTCTCGTCTATAAAATGGGGAGGATACTCCCAGAGTCGCGGGGAGAATTCAGGACGATACTTGTCAAGGGCCTGCCACGCGCGGGGTGACCCATGGAAGAGGGTGCAGGTGGGTGGGGACTTTCACGTGCTGGGTTTCTCCGCTCGGCTCATTCTGGGGGGCCCGGGGTGCCGCCCCCGCGCGACGGCTGAGCGTGGCGGGCTCTTGGCCTCTCCCGGCCCTGCTGAGGCGATCGTACCGGTTCCGAACCCTTCCCCCACCGGCCGGCTTCAGGCGGCAACCTGCAGGCAGAAGGCCAGGCTTTATTTACACAAAAGCAGCGGGTGGAAGCTGGCCTTGTATGGACGAAAGAAACATTGGCGGGCCGGGAACGTGGCCGGGGGAGGCAGTAAAAAGCGGTTCTCCTGATAGGAATCTGTGAATAAATAAATAAAGCGAATCAAAGAATGCATTGAAATGCCCTACTAGGATCACAGAAACTGGACCCAAAGGCAACCTTCGGAATCCTCCCACACGTCCCACCCTATCTGATAACTTGTCAAAGAGGCCCAAATAGATTCTGGAGTTATTATCAAACCAGGACGCCTGCCACCCAGATCCTACGGTCCCAGGGTGGCCTCTGGGGCGCACCTTCCGGGCTGGGAATGAGACCTGGGTCTGAAACAGAGGGAAAGGGAATCCCGTTTTATGGTGGCTCAGACAGTAAAGCGTGTGCTACAATGCCGGAGGCACTTGTTACTTATCCTGTGCTTCGAGTCCACTTGTTTGAAATACCAGCAGCTCTGGAAGGCCCTCTCAACTCCCTACGATCTGTTAATCTGATTCATGTGGTTATTTATTTTTTTCTTCTTTAAGACCTTTACAGTCTCGCTGGTGACCGGTGGGGTGGGAGAAGACTGGGTTTTGCAGCCAGCTATACTCGGTTAGAATTTCTTGGTTTGCCACTTTTTTCGCCTGTGGGACCTCGATCAAGCCACTTACACTTGGTGAGCCTCAGTCTCTCGTCTATAAAATGGGGAGGATACTCCCAGAGTCGCGGGGAGAATTCAGGACGATACTTGTCAAGGGCCTGCCACGCGCGGGGTGACCCATGGAAGAGGGTGCAGGTGGGTGGGGACTTTCACGTGCTGGGTTTCTCCGCTCGGCTCATTCTGGGGGGCCCGGGGTGCCGCCCCCGCGCGACGGCTGAGCGTGGCGGGCTCTTGGCCTCTCCCGGCCCTGCTGAGGCGATCGTACCGGTTCCGAACCCTTCCCCCACCGGCCGGCTTCAGGCGGCAACCTGCAGGCAGAAGGCCAGGCTTTATTTACACAAAAGCAGCGGGTGGAAGCTGGCCTTGTATGGACGAAAGAAACATTGGCGGGCCGGGAACGTGGCCGGGGGAGGCAGTAAAAAGCGGTTCTCCTGATAGGAATCTGTGAATAAATAAATAAAGCGAATCAAAGAATGCATTGAAATGCCCTACTAGGATCACAGAAACTGGACCCAAAGGCAACCTTCGGAATCCTCCCACACGTCCCACCCTATCTGATAACTTGTCAAAGAGGCCCAAATAGATTCTGGAGTTATTATCAAACCAGGACGCCTGCCACCCAGATCCTACGGTCCCAGGGTGGCCTCTGGGGCGCACCTTCCGGGCTGGGAATGAGACCTGGGTCTGAAACAGAGGGAAAGGGAATCCCGTTTTATGGTGGCTCAGACAGTAAAGCGTGTGTCTACAATGCCGGAGGCCCAGGTTCGAGCCCTGGGTCGGGAAGATCCCCTGGAGAAGGAAATGGCAACCCACTCCAATACCCTTGCCTGGGCAATAGTCCATGGGGTCTCAAAGAGTTGGACACGACTGAGCGACTCCACTACTCAGGTGCTAAGCATTGTTCCTATGCGGTTTCATGACTCCTCACACCACGCTTTGAGCAGGATCCCGTACTCTGGTAGGCAGGGGAAGTTACCTGCTCCAGAACACAAAAACTGATAGATTGGACTGAATTCCAGTACAGTCAGTCCTGTCCCTGGTTCCTTCCATCCAACCTTGCTGCCCCGGGCAGAGGGCAAGGATAAAGCGCAAAAGGCAAGTTTGCAACTCCAGACAGTGGGGATGACCTAGCTGTTTCTGGGCGCCGCACCTTCCCTCCTCTTTCTTTACCTACCTACGGGATGTCCAAAGCCTCTTCCAGTTCTGCCTATCAGCTGATTCGCTGCTGCCGCGCCTGCTCGCCTAATTTAGCAGCCGGAAGTCGCACGCCGGGCGACCGCTGACCTAGAGCCCTTAGTCTTATCATTGCCAAAGCCAGTGTTGGCCCAGAGGACACACAGGTGCGCCCAGGGCACGTATTTCTCCAGCCTCCACCCTAGTCACGGGGCTGCATCCGGTCCAGGAGCCAAGGAAACTGGTCCAGCTGCTCCCTTCCCGGCAGGGCCCCGCCCACGCCCACCCCAGCGGAGGCCCAGAACAGGTTTCTTCACTTTCCCTGGCCCAGCTCCCGCCTCGGGCGAGAAAGGGAAGCCGGTTGCTCAATGTGCCTGAGGATCGTGCTGGTTTTCAGGTAACTCGACTCAAGCCACCAGGCACAGTACACCGGCTTGGGCACCGAGGTCTACCCAGCAAACCCTTAGGGTTCCTCAGGGGACACCTGGGCTCCTCGCTCTGTGCAGGGCCGGCCAGCATCAGGTCCCGAGGGGAAGAGGAGCAGAATGGGATGAGTTACCCGGCCACTTTGGTCCATCCAGCAATGAGGGGGTGTGGGAGTCCAGTGCAGGCTTGCCCTGGGGTGGGACACTGTCACTGGCCACTGGCCCGCCATCCTCATGTGCCCAGGATTTTGGGGGACTTTCTCAGAAGCCTGGCTCCTCTGTTTTAGACCTCTTGGCCAAGAGGAAAGCTTGGGCAAAAAACCCTTCAAATAGAATTTACTCACACATATTTACCGAGTGCCAGGCACTGTGCTAGGCCCTGGGGAGATCACCATGACCCAGACACAGAACCTGCTCTCATCAGTTCTAGCTTAGTGAGTCAGCCAGGTAACAAATGGATCATGTTAATACAGGGCAAAGAACCATTTCCTGGAGCTTGTCTGGGAGAAGACCCTGAGTTGGTTAGAGGTGGGGTCAGGAAGCTTTAAGCAAAACTTTCTCAGGCTTTACACACTGCTCTTTTCCTTCTTCTTTTCATCTCTCTGCACTCACTTCTGGAGTACCTGCACCACGCTGAGAGCTCAAGGAGCAGTTGATGATATTAGGGTGTCGTGTTTAAAACATCAGGTCTCTGGCTACAGCCACTTACTTTCTGCCACTGACTGATTTGCATAATTTCAGGAGTGCATAACTCCATTTTGTTTATCTGTAAAATAGGGATAAAGATAATACCAGCTTCATAGAACAAGGTCTGGCCCATGGTAGCTATTAATGAGTGGAATCTATTGTATTACTTTGTTGTTTGTAGTTCACATACTTCTTCCAGTCTGCAAGACAATAACCAACCCTCCACCCCCACTGTGGTTGGCAGCGCAGGTAACTTCATACCCATTTTACAGATGAGGAAGCTGACTTGGACAAATTAACAGGATGGCTCACGTCTGGTAAGTTTTCAAGACCAGGATCCTGGGGAGGAGAGGCCTCCCAAAATAGGGGAGATAGTCTGACCTTCATCTGCCCTCCCTGAAACCCCAGATGACTGGTTAAGACTGAACTGTCTGGAGAACTTCCTTTGACCTAGATCCTGTGGGCTCTACCAGAACACCAGCCAGAAAATGCAAGCAGCCACACCCTCAGCCTTCTTCCCCAACCTGCACTTCATGCTGGGGATCGTACTTTCAGGGACTGTTCTTTCAAAGTGGGGATTATAACTGGACGGCTGCTGTGTGCCAGACCCCACACCAGGCATGAGCATCAGGGCGATTTCATCTCTTGTGAGCCATCTTCTGTGGTCAGGGAAAGGAGGAGGAAAGAATCAGCTTATCCCAATAATGATTATGTGTCCACAATAAAGCTTGACACATGTGCGTTCAACCCCGAGTGCTCTTTCTAAAGTACAAATGTGACTATGTTATTCTAACTCTCTTGTTTAAAATCTCTCAGTGGTCTCCTACTGCCTTTTTAGAGTCCACACTGAGGAAAGGCAGACTCGGCTAGTCACATTATCACATCTGCTGTTTCCATTGATCTGGCCTTTGCATATGCAATTCCTTCTTCCTGGAATGCCCTTCCCAGCTCACTTCCTTTCCTACTTTTATATGGTTAAATACTATTTATCCTTCAGCTCTCAGCTAGATGTCTCCCCCTCCAGGAAGCCCTCCTTGTCCACTCAAACAGGACTAAGCCTGACTATACTCTCTTGTAAGTATCTGTTTAACAGTCTCTCCCACTAGATGGTGAACTCTTTAGGGTCAGGGACGGTGTCCTCAGCACCAAGAATGGTATGGCTCATAACAGGCATTCAATCAAAACTTAATGGATGGATGAGAAAATGTTGAGCATGAAGATAATCTCCATTTAACAGAGGAGAAAACCAAGTCTTAAGGCAAAAATACCTATCTTAGGTCAGATAGCTGGTTAGTGAATGAATTGAGCTAGAGATAAATTCTTCCAAGTCCCATCTTGTGTCACTATTTTACTTATGTTGAAGATAATACAACCTCCTTCTAAGTTATCTTATTGAAGTTGTTCTTAGCACTGCCTCTCCACATTTCACAGAAACAGATTCTGGGTCCTGATAATGGAATATTTATGAATACCACTCATCAAACCTATAGTTAGTCACAGGGACTGATTTTAGGTGGCTGAGATAGCTTAGAGAGACACTTAGAGAGGACAACATTATGATGTCTGCTTAACACATGAGGAAGCTTGTTCAGAGAGGTTAAGTGATTTGCTCAAAGTTCCATAGCCTTCAAACCCAAGTTAATCTCCAGCTCCTAAGCCCAGGTTTTTTCCATCTCCCCAGACAGCCACCTGACCGTGGCTCTGGAGCCAGCTCTCGTGTACCTTTAGGCACCAACTGGACCCAGGTTCTCTCTCAAAAGGGATATAGGTGAAACTCCATAACTTCAAGGGATCTTCTGGACCTGACCCAAATGTCATCCTAACGCTGCCTTTTTTCTCTGGCCACTCCTCTCTTTTCCCTTGAGTTGCAGCATCTGCACTGGCTCCACCTCTGGGGAAAAGTCAGGGCATGGGAAGCTGTCCTTGTTGCTTGTTCCCAGTAAATGGCCCCCTTGGGAACCAGGCAGGTAGGAGCAGATCCTCCTGTTCTCAGGTGTCTCAACAAACAATTTAGCAATTACACATGCCTTTGGATGGAGCACCCACAGCCTTTCCTGACTCCGAGGAGCTGCTCCTCGACTCCACCCCAAGAGCTTCACTAAGGTGCTTGCATTGATTTATTGATTCAATGACTATCTGCCCATCTCCTACCTCTATTACGCTGCTCTTTCAGCTAACAGTGTTCCCCCTGGAGCCCTGGCACTTCTTCAGCTATCTGAGATGAGGAAGCTCCCCCAACTATCTCATACTAGACAAGAAGGCAGGGGCTATCTCTGTTTTGTTTGTCACTCTATACCCATCACCTGGTGGCTCAGAAGGTAAAGAGTCTGCCTGCAATGCAAGAAACCCTAGTTCGAGACCTGGTTGTGAAGATCTGCTGGAGAAGGGAATGGCAACCCATTTCAGTCTTCTTGCCTGGAAAATCCCACGGACACAGGAGCCTGGCCGGCTACAGTCCTTGGGGTCACAAAGAGTCAGATGTGACCAAGCAACTAACACACACACACTCATCACCTAGCGCTATGCCTGACACGTGGTTGGCCTTTGATGAAATGATTGTTAACAGCTGAATACTAAAGCTCCATTCATCTCTTAAAAGTTAATCCTCCCCGTAGAGATAGGAATCACGGCCTGTTAGATCAGAGGAACCCAGAGGAAATAAAACTTATTCTAAAGCCTTCATTCTACAGAAACGGAGACCCAGCAAATGGAGATACAAAGTCTAGGGAAGATCTGCAGGATAGCTCAGGCCTCCTGACTTTTGTCTCAGCACCCTGTCCGTATTAGGACCCTACCCCCAAACCATAAACATGCTGTGCTGTGCTTAGTGGCTCAGTCGTGTCCAACTCTTTGCAACCCTATGGACTACAGCCTGCCAGGTTCCTCTGTCCATGGGGATTCTCCAGGCAAGAATACTGGAGTTGGTTGCTATGCCCGCCTCCAGGAACATATTCTTTTCTAATTCTCACTGCAGGCACCTGGAGCTGGGAGCAGGGAAGGGAGAGATTGCCATTGCCAAATGGCAGAAAAGAAAAGTGGGGCTCAGAGAGGTGAGTGGAGTGTACCCAACATCACACAGCTGGAATCCCGGGCCTTTCCTGCCACAGCCTGTGTTCAGAGCTCCTTCTACCCCATTCTCTCTCCCCACGGCTCTCTGCTTTTATGAGCCTTGAAAGAGATTTTAAAAGATAGGCTCTAGGATTTTAAGGACTTCCGTCTTTATTATTCATCTTGCTTCTGGAAGCTCTGGTTAATCTGTGTGCCTAGTGCAAAATATGAAGACCATTAAGGTATTAATCAATATTGTTCAAGTATTCAAAACTGTCATCTACTCTGAAAGGGGGCTGGTGGCCCAGATGCTTATCTTAAATATTCAAATACGACACTGAGGATATCTGCTTTCTATGAGGGGCACTGCTGAATGGGGCCGGGGGCTATGGAAGACCACTAGAGCCCACCACAAATCTCAAAGGTCCCTTTTGGACCCTGGCCACACCAGCTCTCTCTGACCACGGGACTGCCCAGGCCACAGGTCCCGGTCATGCTGCCTCAGCAACCACATAACTATGGTGATGGTAGGGGAAGTCTTAAAAGGAGACCAGTGCCTTAGGGGAAAAAAGACAGAGAAAGGGCCAAATGAGCAAGGGTGGCCATTGTTGTACCTCCAGACATCACACTTAAGTGACCTGGGGTGAAGATTTATATCTCTAGGACAAAATAGCCCAATTACTCAAGAATGAAAAGATAAAGCACTTCTTTCTCTGACAGAGCAGGGGCAGAATTAGCATGCCAGCATCCTGGTTCATGAATTAGAGATCATTTATAACTTTAAGAATAAAATGTGCCACTGATAATCTCAAAATGTCACTGTAACTTGTTGTTTGGACAGCACTGGGCAGGAGCCCCTGCTCGGCTCTACACCAGCTGAGTGATCTTGGAGAGATGGCCCCAACTTCCTGAATTTGTCTCCTGGGCCATAAAGGGCACTAATGGAGGTTTGTGGGAGTCCAGTGATATCACAGATGTAAAGTGCCCAGTATCATGCCTAGCCCATAAATGTGAAGTGTTAGCTGCTCAGTCATGTCCAACTCTTTGCGACCCCATGGACTGTAGCTCTCCAGGCTCCTCTGTCCATGGAATTCTCCAAGCAAGAATACTGGAATGGGTAGCCATTCCCTTATCCAGGGTATCTTCCCAACCCAGGGATCAAACCCAGGTTTCCTGCATTGCAGGAGGATTCTTTACCGTCTGAGCCTCCAGGGATGCCCACCTGGCCCATAATGAGTGCCAAACAAATATTAGCTCCTTTTTCCAAAAAAGAATGGGAAATGAACTGTGCTCTGGAAATAGAATAGTCATGGAACAACTCAGCTTCCCACCCCACCCCAACCCTCACCGCCCACCCCAGCAAAGTAACCTTCCACTGGGGCCCCCAGAGCCACTTCCCACTGGCGTGTTCAAGCACTAGCCTCACCATGTTGCCTGGCCTCCCGCGCAGTGGGCTTGTGTGCTCCCTTTCCTGTTTTCCTTGAGGCAGGCTTTGCCAGCAAAAAATGCAGTTAGCACTCAAAATGCAATCATTACAACTCACCTAGCAAGCACGTCAACATGCCTGTTGACATGTGCTCACAAATACTAAAAATGCATGCGATTCGATGCAGCCAGATAAAGCACATGGCACCCTTCCACATACATTCAGTGAAATAGTAGAGCAGACGCTTTGGAGCTGGGTGAATGGGGGTTCCGAGCTGTTTCCTTCTTTTAATAGTGGTATGATCTTGAGCACGTTTCTAGGCATCTCAGTCCCCCTCATCTGAAACACCATATTCACAATTCTTAGCTTTTGGTCTTGTTTCAAGGATTGTATAAGACCATGCATGTAAAAGAATGGTCTGATATGCAATAGATGCTTAAAGGTATTTATTGCAAAAATGCCAAGAATCTGAAAAGGGAGGAGACAGGGAGAGTCCAGTGCTGGACTCACCTTATGTATGGTGTTTTACCTTTTTTCTGTTTCTCAGCTCCTTAGGGGCTTTTTGCCTCTTTACAGAAGATCTTGACCTTAACTGATTTTATTGTTATGGACCTGTTTCCATTTTACCTCATCAAATGAGCCAGGAGGCGATCTGAGTTTGAAAGCTCTTTCCCTTCCACATCTCCCCACCTCCCACCCACGATCCCAAATGCCCTGGCAGAGCTAGAGACAGCAGGTCCTCAGTGAAGGCTGGGAAAGGAGCATTGGATTTATCTTTATCCTCAAACTTCTTGCCATGGCCCTAATCCCCTCCTTCTTCCCTCTGCCTCTTTGAGCCTAGTTGGGTGAGAGGGACTATAGTGAGCAAGAAGGATGAAGATAAAGAAGGGCAAAGGATTGACAGTCCAGATTTGGAGTAGATATTTTGGAATGGGAAACAAACAAACAAAAAAAAGTGCCTCAAAAAGAGTAACTCTCCTCCTATCCCCCTCCTCATTTATCCAAAACATTGTCAGGAGGAGAAGGAAGGCAATAAAGGGAAGAAATCCAGATCTGAGACATATTCAAATTTGAGAATCATATTTTGCATAACATAGAGAACTTTCCTCAACTTTGTGCTGTTTCACCTTCACACCATCTTGGTGAGGCAGACACTGTTAGCCCATTCCTCTGTTAGCCCATTCCACAGATGGTAAAACCAAGGATAAGAGAAGTATAGCCAGTTGCCTGAGATCACACAACAGGGGAATACCAGATACGGCACTCAAAATGGAGTCTTCCTCATCTAGATCCCTGCTTCTTCCTGTTATGGGGGTCATTTCTCCATAGGACAAAGAAGAGGAATTCTGAATCATTGATCCATCTTGAACTCTTCTCTATTCTGCCTCTTATCTGACAATCCAAGAACCTAGGGGGTGTACACACAGGGCTATGTACTTATTCATCAAGTTACACTCATAACTTGTGCACTTTTCTGCATATATGTTATACTTCTTAAAAAAAACCACGATGTGATAAATATAAATTTAAATCTACTACAAAGTACTTTCCATTACAGTCTTTCTCTAGTTTTTATTTTTAATAGGCAGATATGTCTACTCTCCACTACTCTCTGGATGGCTTACAGCACCCTGTCCAATCTGACCCCTTGCTGGCCTCTTCAGCCCACAGGGCTTCCTGGGGATTCCTTTGCTTCTACCTAGAACTCCTCCCTCTTTGGGCATGGCTGCTTCCTACTACCTCACCTTTCAGGTCTCCTGTGAGATACTACCCCTCCTCCTCCAGGAAGACTTCTCTGACCACCATGCCTCCAGAGCTCTCCAGATCTCCAGACTTTCTGCTAAGCCCCCACAGCTTCAGGGTCCACCTCCTCCAAGCCCTACCAACTCAGGAAACACCTGTTACTCTCTACCTGTTACCCATCCCCCACACACTCCCTCTCACCACTACCACCACTCTCCCCATCAGTTGGTGGTCACCTTATCATTCTTACTTCCTTGCACCCAGCTCAGCAGGGGTTCAGCAGTGTTGCTGGATCAAAGAATGAATGAATCAAGCCCCTACCTATCTCCCAGAAAGGTTTGTTTAACTCTTTACTTGAAACTCTGGTTGCTCAGCTGTGTGTATTCTGTCCCTTTGCCTAATCTGAAATTCTCGAAGAAGCTGTATTAGATCAAACTGTGTCCCCCCTGCCCCCAAAAGATATGTCCAACCCCCAGTGTTTGGGAATATGACCCTATTAGAAATAGGGGTTTTGTGGGTAAAACTAAATTAAGGATCTCATTGTGGACTTAGAGTCAGCCCTAAATCCAGTAACTAGTGACTTAGAAAGGAGAGGGTGACGTGAGACACAGAAATACCTAGAAGGGAGGGATGGAAGGCAGGCAGGGATGGAAGCAGAGATTAGAGACATGCTGCCCCAAGCCAAGTGTTATCAGGAGTCACAGGAAGCTGGAAGCAGCAAAGAGGGGATCTTCCCTCAGAACCTTCAAAGGGAGTGCAGCCCTGCTAACTAACACCTTGATTTTTTGACCTCTAGAATTATGCAAGAAGAAATGTTTGTTGTTCAAAGCCACCAAGCTTCTGGCATTTGTTACAGCAGCCCTGGGAAACTAACTGGGCAGAACCATGCCTTTCACTGCCTGCCTGCCTGCCCTAGAATCTTCTACCCTGCCATGCAAACAGAGAAGACTCTTGAGAGTCCCTTAAACTGGAAGGAGATCAAGCCAGTCCATCCTAAAGGAAATCAACCCTAGATATTCATTGGAAGGACTGACGCTGAAGCTGAAGCTCCAACACTTTGGCACCTGATGTAAAGAACCAACTCACTGGAAAAGACCCTGTTACTGGGAAAGACTGAGGGCAAGAGGAGAAGGGGGCAACAGAGGATGAGATGGATGGATGGCATCACCAACTTAATGGACACAAGTTTGAGCAAATTCCAGGAGATAATGAAGGACAGGGAAGCCTGGCATGCTGTAGTCCATGGGATCGCAGAGTTGGACACAATAGCAACATGCAAACAGTAGGACCTCTATGAAAGCCTTATGTGGTACCGATTCCAAAAGGCCTTGACTCTGTGTTTAGGTAGCTTGTCTATCCCAAAGGTTGACCAAAGCCAAAGTACGTTTACATCACAGTCATGCAAATCAGTGTGCATGGGAGGCACTAGCGCTACTGAGGGTTCACTATGGGCTACCATTCTTCCTCAGTGTCACATTTTGCCATCTCTCATTCAGCACATAGTACTGAGTACCTGTTGTCAAGGCCCATTTTACAGAGAAGGATACTGAGGGTCAGGGAAAGAGGGTAAGTGCTCAAGATCTCACAGTGAATAAGAGGTGGTGTTGGGACTGGAAACCCAGACCCCCAGTACAACTCTGCCCTCCACTAAGCTACTATACTTTACAAGAACAGAATCAGGACAGGAGGGTGAAGGCAGGGAGAGATCAGGGGGCTAGCGATTCAGTGCTAGCAGACTTTGTGTTTTTGCTTTCAGAGTATGGGAACAAGCAGATATTACATCTCTAACTTTCAGTTTGTGGTAGTGTACTAAACACAAAACATTAGTAAAAAAATGAGTGAAGTGGTCAAACAAGAGATGGCAAGGGTGAACGTCGACATTCTAGGAATCAATGAACTAAAATGGACTAGAATGGGTGAATTTAACTCAGATGACCATTATATCTACTACTGTGGGCAGGAATCCCTCAGAACAAATGGAGTAGCCATCATGGTCAACAAAGAGTCCAAAATGCAGTATTTGGATGCAATCTCAAAAACGACAGAATGATCTCTGTTTGTTTCCAAGGCAAACCATTCAATATCACAGTTATCCAAGTCTGTGGCCCAACCAGTAATACTGAAGAAGCTGAAGTTGAACGATTTGATGAAGACCTACAAGACCTTTTAGAACTACCACCCAAAAAAGATGTCCTTTTCATTATAGGGGACTGGAATGCTAAAGTAGGAAGTCGAGAAACACCTGGAGTAACAGGCAAATTTGGCCTTGGAATGTGGAATGAAGCAGGGCAAAGACTAATAGAGTTTTGCCAAGAAAATGCACTGGTCATAGCAAACACCCTCTTCCAACAACACAAGAGAAGACTCTACACATAGACATCACCAGATGGTCAACACCGAAATCAGATTGATTATATTCTTTGCAGCCAAAGATGGAGAAGCTCTATACAGTCAACAAAAACAAGACGAGGACCTGACTGGCTCAGATCATGAACTCCTTATTGCCAAATTCAGACTTAAATTGAAGAAAGTAGGGAAAACCGCTAGACCATTCAGGTATGATGTAAATCAAATCCCTTATGATTATACAGTGGAAGTGAGAAATAGATTTAAGGGACTAGATCTGATAGACAGAGTGCCTGTTGAACTATGGACAGAGGTTCATGACATTGTACAGGAGACAGGGATCAAGACCATCCCCATGGCAAAGAATCATCATTAATCGATGCTAAAACCAATGAGTACAAGTTTGAGGATTTACATGGTCTCAAAAATTAGTAACTATATAGTGAAGAAACCTAAACACCACAATAACCAAACTACTAATGCTAAAAACTTCAATAACAGAGTGTATCAACACTGCATGCCTCCTCACCTGATGCACTGTGAAGAATAAGGCATCACATCTATGATATTCCTGCCAGTCATGATTATTATCATGAGAACTATCACACAAGCCCAAATTGGCTCATTGTCTTCAACAATGTCAATGTCATGAAATACAAAGAAAGACTGAGTAATCAGATTAAAGGAGACTCAAGAGACAAAACTGAAAACACATCAGTCAGGATTTTCTTTGCTATAAAGGATTTATTAGGATAACATGAAATTTCAATAAGATCTGTACTTTTTTGGGGGGGGCAGGGCAATATACATTTAAATACCTACAGGTAAAGGGATATCACATATAGAACTTATTCTGAAACAGTTGAGGAAAAATGTATTTTTGTAGAGAGGAGGCAGAGAAGGATAAAGCAAACGTGGTTAAGTATCAACACAGGGAATCTGGCTGAAGGAGGCCTTTTTGTATTGTTCTCATAATTTTTCTGTCAGTCTCATATTTTATCAAAATAAAGTTTAAAAAACCTCAAATATGATGCAACTTAATTTTTATAAAGGCAGATTAAACTTCTCCATAATTAAGGTAGATAACTGAGGTTTTATCCCACCCCTTCTTTGACCCTCTGCAGGGACACTCAGATCCTAACAGTGGTGAGCAGTGTGGGGAAAGAAACCTGAAGCAGTTGAGGTTAGGAAGCAAGACTGAAGCAATTACAAAAAGCTAGGTTCCAATCTCACTGACTTACTATGGAATGGAAAAAACATCAATAAAGAGCTGACCTTGAAAGCGCTCTGTGGATAAACAAACAAATCTAACTAAATAAAACAAAACCTCTACATGGAAGAAATAATTGCAGATTTGCATTTGTTGATGTGGGAAAATTTCTAAATATATTAGTAGAACATGTAAGTCTCAAAGAGTATATACAATATAAATAAATGTATATAAATAAAAATAATCAGGCACATTTCTATATGCAGAGAAAAATTCTGATGGATATATAGGAAATACACAGGATTGATTACTTCAAGGATTGGAAATAAAGACACCAAATGATTTATTTTTAATGATGAAGAAAACCTAACTTAAATAACTGTTGACCTTTTCACAGGAATGTTAATATTACTTAAATCACTTAATATTGCTGAACTACAGGAGGGGAAACAAGATGGTGGAGGAGGAGGAGGAAGTGGAGCTCATCTCCCCCAACAAACACATAATGTGGAACAATTCTCACAGAAAACCATCTGGAAACTGGCAGATCTCCTGTACAACCGAAGCTGCACGGAAGACCTCCATGTAACCAAGGAGAAGGCATCAGGTCCAGTATCTGTGTCCCTGGGAGGGATCTGTAAGGGAAAGCAGGTCCACATGGGCAGACCCTCAATATGGAGAGGGAGTGGACCAACCCACAATCTGGGCACTCCCATGCCAGGCCTAGGGTCCTATATGAGGAGTCAAGCCCTCTAGCCTGCTGGGCAATCTGCCAAGACAGACAGAATAATGGAAAACACCCAATCAAAACAGCAGACAGACAGATGAAAAAAATGAAAGCAACATATGAGATCTATGGGATGATCACAAAGTGTTCCAACTTGTACATAACAGGGATTCTGAATCCTAACAGATTCAGGGATTCTGAAAACAGAGAGGGAGAAGGGAATCAAAAAACATTATTTGAAGAAATTACCAATGAAAACTCCCTAAACCTAAAGAAGGAAACAGATATCAAGGTACAGGAAGCACAGAGAGAGGGTCCTAAACAAGAAGAACCCAAACACACCCAAACTAAGACATACCATAATTAAAATGCAAACTTAAAGAATTTTAAAGGCAGCAAGAGGAAAGTCAGTTACTCAAAAATTCATGGAGCTCCTATAACACCAGAAGGGAGTGGCACGATATACTCAAGCCCTGAAAGGTGAAAATCCTACAACCTAGGTACTCCACCCTGCAAGATTACCATTTAGAATAGAAAGAGAAGGACTTTCTCAGAAGAGTAGCAAAAACTAAAATAACTCATACACCAGGTAAAAAATACACTGTATCAGAAAAATGAACTCAAAATGCTTTAAAGGCCTAAATAAAAGACATGCCATCATAGAACCCCTAGAAGAGATCACAGGCAAAATGTTCTCACACATAAATTGTAGCAATATATTCTTAGGTTAGTCTCCCAAGGCAAAGGAAATAAAAGCAAAACTAAACAAATGGAACATAATCAAATGTAAAAGCTTTTGCCCAACAACAAAATGAAGACAACATATGAAACCAGAGAAAATATTTGTAAATGATGGGACTGACAAGAGGTCAATATCCAAAATACAAAAGAGCTCACATAACTCAGTATCGAAAAAAACCACCCAATTAAAATATGGGCAGAAAACCTAAATAGACATTTCTCCAAAGACAAACAGGTGACCAGCAGTCACATGAAAAGACAATCAGTATCTCCAATGACTAAAGAGAAGCAAGTCTAAACCACAGTGAGGTATCACCTCACATTGGCCAGAATGGCTACCATCAAAATGTCTGCAAATAAGAAATGCTGGAGAGGGTGTAGAGAAAAGGGAACCCTTCAAAACTCTTGGTGGGAATGTAAACTGGTGCAGCCACTAAGGAAAATAATTTTCCTTAAAAAATAAAAATAAAAACAGCACTACCATACGACCCAGCAATCCCACCCCTGGGTATATTTCCGGAAAAAAGAACTGCAATTTGAAAAGATACATGCACCCCAATGTTCACAGCAGCACTACTTACAACAGCCAGGACATGGCAGCGACTGAAGTGCCCACCAACAGATGAGTGGCCTAGGAAGATGTGATATGTATGTCACACACATAAACAACACAATGGACTATTATTCAGACACAATAAAGAATGCAATACTGTCATGTACAGCAAAATAGGTGAACCTAGGAAATATACTTAGTGAAGTTAGAAAAAGACAATCATGATATCACTTACATGTGGAATCTAAAAAATACGACAAATGACTCTAATATGGAACAGAAACACACTCACAGACACAGAAAACAAGCTTATGGTTACCAAAAAGGAGAGGGCGTGGGGAGAAAAGTAAATAAGGAATATGGAATTAACAGACAAAAACTACTATACATAGATAAGCAACAAGGGTTTACTGTCTTGCACAGGAAATTATGTTCAATTTCTATATAACCTATAATGGGAAGCAATCTGGATAAAAAAGAAAAAAATATATATAAAAAACTGGATCACTATGGTGTACACCTGAAACAATTTTATAAATTAACTATACTTTAATTTAAAAACTTAATTACAATGGTTAAGATGGGGCTTCCCTGGTGGTTTAGTGGTTAAGAGTCTGCCCTGCAACAATGCAATGGACACTGGTCTGATTCCTGGTCGGGGAAGATCCCACATGCTGCATAGCAACTAAGCCCATGCGCTACAACTACTGAATCCCACGTGCCCAAGAGCCTGTGCTCCGCAACAAGAGAAACCGCAGCAAAGAGAAGCCCATGTACTGCAACTAGAGAAAGTCCCTGCACAGCAACTAAGACCCAGAGCAGGCAAAAATAAACAAATATTTTAAAAGATGGTTAAGATGATAACACTTCTGTTATAGGTTTTTTATACCAATTATTAAAAAAGCATTAAACAAATTTGACCTAGTGGGTACAGAAGTCGTTAAACTAGAACTAGAAATCTAAGATGGTGCAGGTACTTCAGAAAACAGTTGGACTGTTTCTTAAAATGTTAAAACACAGATTTAGCACACAACACAGCAATTTGACTCCTAGGGATCTACCTAAGATAGGTCCATGCACATTTGAGGGTTACAGGCAGAAATGGGAATGACTGAAGATAGATTGAGATTTCCTTTTGGGAGGATGGAAATGTTCTAAATTAGATAGTAATAGTTGCTTAAGAATGTTGATTTCCTAAAAATCAAGCAGAAATAGGAACCTACTTGCCAAGAATTGTAGGAACCATACGCTTACACCTTTTAGCTTTTACCCCACACTCAGCAGTCTCCAGACTCCCACAAATCTCACCTTTTCTAAGCGCTCCGGGCTTGGCATTGGCAGCCTCTGCCGTTTAGCTTCTTGCTCTAGAGTTAGGAGCATGTTTCTTTCTTTCAGGAGAACATACCTATATCAAAAACAGAACTAGTAATGCTATTCTGTGTTATATTAATAAAATTGTGGATTTTGACATCAAAATTAATAATCTGTACTCAAAAGTCCTTTAAAATAATCCTTTTAAACAGAGCTATATCTAGTCTCACTCATTTGTTCACTAAATTTTCCAAGTGCCACATACTGTATTAACGAAGTACCAGAAGAGTTACAAACAAGCATAAAATATAGTCCCTACATTCCAAATGGAAAGAGCAGACGGAAGGCAACTAACACTTGTTCAGTTCCTATTTTAAGCACATTATACATATTTATTTCACTGAATTCTCACAATAAGTCTGAGGTTGGAATCATTTCCACTTTCTAAATGAAGAAATGAAAGCTAAGACAAGTAAGGTATCTGGGGGCACGTAGCTAATTCAGCTAAATCAAATCGTGAATTCCTTGTATATAAATCCATTCTATTTTTAGCCCATATGCCCCCTCCACAACTGTAATGTGCTGTGGTTTATTAAGTGGTATAGACAAGAAGTACCAGAGAATTAAGTGGGAGAGATGAGACATTCCTTCTGGCCAAGATAGTCAGGGAAAGCATCAAAGAGATGGGATAAGTTAGGCTGGAAAGAAAACCAAAGCAAACACAAATACTGAGATCAAAACATGAAGTGGCAAGCTTGAATGGGAGTGAGTTTTGTGAATAAATTATGTTTGACTGAGAAGTAGAGCTGGAAGAAAGGAAATAAACGTGGGGGGGTGCAGAAAACATGACACAAAGGAACTGGGCTAATTCTGATGTGGAAGAAAACAATTGGAGGGGGGAAAGTGGCAGAAGATAAATGATTTGGTTTTAGCCAGGATGAATTGAAACTGCAACTATCCCTTTACCAATAAGCGGCAGTAAACACGCTGTAAGACTGTAAGACAACAGTTTTTATAATGAATCTGTGCTGTGTTACATGTAACATATCTGACACCAAATGAGGGTTTTTGCTTCTTGTCTTTTCTAACACAGCTTTTCCAACTCCTCTGATACTACCTGAAGTTAGTGCCAGATTCCATAAACGTTGAAGGATTCAGTCCCACAAGAAAGACTGCCCCACTTTAGATGCCAATGATGATTTCTAGGTCTTACATATATATGACAGACCTGCTGTAAATTAGGGGTTCCAAAACCCTCTCCTTGGGTTTGATAATTTGATAGAACAGCTCACAGAACTCAGGAAAGCACTTTACTCTCTGGTTTATTATAAAGGATATAACTCAGAAACAGCCAGGTGGAAAAGATGCACAGGACAAGAAATAGAGAAGGGGTGCAAAGCTACCCTGCCTTCTCAGGGCACAAGACCCTCCCAGAACTTCCATGTATTTACCAGCTTGGCAGCTCTCCAAACCTAGTTGTTTAGGGTCTTTTAATCATGCGGGCATGACTGATTAAATCACTGACCACTGCTGACTGAACTCAGTCTCTAGACCCTCCTCCTCCAAATTCCCCCAGAGGTGGGCATGGTAGTGAGGCTGAATTCTTCACCCTCTAATCATGCCTTGGTCTTTCCTGAAGCTGTGCAACAATGCCCTCCCTGCCCACTTCAACTCTTGAGAGTTGTTTAATTAGAGCAAAAGACACTTACATCACTCAGGCAATTACAAGGAATTAAGGAGCTATGTGTTAAGCCATCAAAGACAAAAGACAAAGTATATTATTTCTTATTGTATCACAAGAACAAGCCTGTAGTATTAGTGATCTTATAAGCATTTTACAGTTCTTTAATCTGCCATGAAGATAAACCACCCTTTAAATCAAAGGATAAAACTTTAACTGCCTACTACAGTGCCTGGACAAATAGCAGTGCTGAGTGAAGGGGGCTTGGTGAAAGAACAAGATGGGTAAGAAGTGGTAGGCACTGCTCCATTTAGACCAGCCAAGTGTCCCCATGTCGGTGACCTACATGTAGGAATGTAGGTTCAATGCTACAACACCACAGGTCTGATTTTGCAAGATGAGCCATTAGTCCTTATTTTTGTGTGAAACTTCCCAATTTTTAAAACACAGTACAGTCCAAACAAATCTATCTTTGGGCTAAATACAGTCAATGAATGCAGAGGGTGGGGGTGGGGTCAAAAGGTACAAATTTCCAGTTATAAAAGGAAAAAGTTATAGGGATATAAGATACAGCATGGTGACTATAGTTAGTAATGCTATATTGCATAACTGAAAGTATCTCAGAGAATGGATCTTGAAAATTCTCACCACAAAGAAAAAAAGCTGCTGTAAATATGTACAGTGATAGTATTTAACCCAACTTATTGTGATAATTTTGCTATACAAATAAAAAAGCATTACACTGCACATCCAAAACTAATGTTATGAAAATCATACCTCAATTTATATTCAATATATGTATATAGACAAATCAACTGTCTTAAATCCTCTCAACTCTAATTCATCAGAAGAACCTGCCAGCAACACTTACCTACACTTCTAGTTAAATGCATCCTCCTACATACTTTCTCAAAGCAATCACGCTAAAGCTTCCAGGCCATACATAATAATTAAAAGGAAGAAAATTTATATGTGGCCAATTCATCCCCATTCTGTCTTATTAGTTTCCTGGAATGGATAGTATAAAAGTGCTAGTATGACTGGTAGCAGTTACAATAAAACTTCTAAACTCCCAACTCACTCTGACACATCTCTCATAATGTAACTTAACCTCTGGAGTATTAATAAAAATTTCAATCTTATATATCACCAACAGTACTATAAATCATTTCACTTAATTTCTTACATCAGATAAAGTTTATATCTCATTATTATACTATAACTGCCTCAAATTCTTAGATGTTAATGCACTCAGTATACTTACCAAAGTTTATGTAAATCTTCATTACTTTTGTTCCTTAATTGCTGACAGGTCCACGAAGCTCCTATTAAAGTGATAAACTCATAATATGAAATGATTTTCTAGTTAAGTGTCCTTTGACAAATTACTTAATCTCTCTAAACCTGTTTCCTTATCTATAAAATATATAATTCCTTCTCCAATAGCTTTCTATACTATAGTATGATATATAATTAGGACTTAACTGTGATTAAATTAGATATTAGTAATGTGACTGGCAATAGCATTCAAAACATGTCAGTATTACTATAAAATATATTTTCAGTCTAATATCAAAATACTTACTATTCTTATAAATTAATATTCAATCATCTCTAAAAAAGTGAGATCCAAAACAAACCCCAAACCTCACTTCAGTTAATAGTTTCAATCCGCTTCTCTTCTAAACCTTTTGTCAGCCTGCCAAGGAATAGTTATACTGCCCTTCTATTTTTCTCTAACAGACGTTCCCAAAGGAATTGAAAAAAGAAAATAATGTAAGTAATTCCCAAACTGGGTAAATAATCCAAATACGGTAGAAGGTTTAATAAATATATTTAGTACTGGTCAATCCAAATATCTCACCAGATTTCACCTTTTCTTCCCCCCAATTCTTTGGGTCATCAAAAAATTCTTCCAGTCCTCTCCTAGACAATGTGGTATGAAGTAATCTACACGGGTGAAAAGATGTGACATCTGGTGTATTCTTAGTCAGCAGACTAAGAGAAAACCTGCAACTGAACATATATGAACAAGTGATTAAAGTTTCATGACATCTGGATTTTATAGGCAATATATGGAATCATTTCCTCATTGACAATGTCAAAAAACTAATTTAGAGTTTCTGCACAAGAGACAATAAACTCACAAAATGCTTTAGAAATTATTTTTAATATCCCCAGTATAGATGTTGCTATCCTGTAATTTAGAGCATAATTTCAGAGATAATATAGTGACATAATTATATTTCACAGTAACATTTTTAGCTCCTTCATACGCTGCTGGTGGGCATATACGTAGATAAAAGCATTCTGAAGTTCAATTTTGCAACACATCCGAGGCCAAATGCTTCCTCCTTTAAGCCAGTAATTTCACTGGATTTAGGAATTTCAACTAAAGAAATGATCACGTACGGGAAATGATAAATCAAAATGTCTATTGTGATCATTTTGAAATGTATGAGAATATCAAATCATTATGTACACCTGAAACTAATATATGTCAACTATACTTTTAAAAAGTCTTTAAAGCATTATATATGATAACAAAAAGCTGACAATAATGTAAATGTGCAACTTGGAAATGGTTAAAATAATTATTGTGCATCTGTATGATAATTTATTATGTAGCAATCTAAAAGTTGTGACTTCCCTGGTGGCTCAGACGGTAAAGCGTCTGTCTACCATGTAGGAGACCTAGGTTCCTGGAGAAGGAAATGGCAACCCACTCCAGTACTCTTGCCTAGAAAATCCCATGGGTGGAGGAGCCTGGTGTCCATGGGGTCACAAAGAGTCGGACATTACTGAGCGACTTCACTTTAATCTAAAAGTCATACTTATAAACAGTGTTTAATGACCTGGAGAAATAATTTAAAATACAATAATGAAATGTATCACAAGTGCTATATTCCTACCAAAAAAACCTAACCTGAATCTAATCATGAACAAACAAGCAGTCAAATCCAATTGAAGGAATATTCTAAAAAGGTTGACCTTATTAAAAAAAAAACATTAATAACATGAAAGAGAAAAAAAGAAACTGGTTTGGATTAAAGAAGATTAAAAAAATATGACAATTAACATAATAAATGATCACTGATTGGACCCTGAATGAAAAAATTAAGAAAGAAAAAATATTCCCAGTGTGATCATTGTAATATTATGGTTAAGACATTTCTTGTTTTCAGAAAATTCATACTGAAATGTCATGATGCTTGCAATTTTGACATGCCTCAAATATTTCAGAATAAAAGCACGGATATAAAAAGTATAAAAAATGTGACAAAATACTGGGGAGTGATGAATACAAGTGAAGAGTATATGGTTATTCTTTGTACTACTTTTACAACTTTTCTTTCGGTTCGAAATTGAAAAAACAGTTGGTGAAACAAGGGTAGAATACAAAAATGCATGTAAGTAAGTATGATCCTGACTTTATTTTAAAATTTCATGTATGTGTATATTCTGAAAATGAAAAAGAAGAGAACCTGTTTATCTCTGAATGGTAAAATCATAGTTGATATTTACTTTCTTCTTCAGAACACTTTACCTATTTTCCAAAGTGTCTGTAAATGAACAGATAATAGTAATGATAAAAATCTAAACTTATTTTTTAAGGAAAAAGGATGATGAGATGGAAGAGACAATTGACTCAAGTCTGCCACATTTCAAGTTACAGCTCCTGAATCTCTGCAAATAAAAAAAAACCCAAACCACTGTTCATCTCTGACCTTAATGTAAGGAATTACATTATAGCTGAGAGATGCCCAATGTGTATATTCTGAAAATGAAAAAGAAGAGAACCTGTTTATCTCTGAATGGTAAAATCAGAGTTGATATTTACTTTCTTCTTCAAAACACTTTAACCTGGATTCAAGAGCACACACATTATTTCCTTTTGGAAGAAAAACACACACAATTATTTGCAAAATTCAACTCATTAAAAACAAAAGCTAATAACAGGGAGGTACTCGAACAGCTTAAGGTCAAACATGATCTGTGTGTCCAGAAGACAAGCAAGCGGTCTTTCTAGAAACAGCCACCGTGTGTAGTATATTCTTTTCTCACACCTGCAAGGCGACTTTCAGTTCAATCAATCCCCTTCCCCGCCTTTTAATCTATCGAAACCTGACAGAACGCTCAGTTCCACAGCCAAAAGCTCTTCAGTGAATTTTTAAAAAAAAAACTCGGTCAAGCAGGATGCTTCTGTACCTCCACATTTAATTAAACAAATATTGGGTTTCTACAGACTCTGAGAACTGCCTGGTCCACAGTAGGTGGGAACAAAATGTTTGAGGAAGATACGGACATGTCGCAGGTTAAGAGACTTCTCCAAGGTCACTGACTCCTCACGAAGGTGGGCTCACGTCCAGCCCTCAAAGCGGCCTTCCCAGCCCAAAGCGTTTTCAGCATGTCAACACCAAACAAGATCCAAAGTTGGCCAGGTGGACAGACCTACTCCTCAAATAACTTACCTTGTGATAGCAAGCGCCTGAGAACTTATTAACGACGCAGAAACCTTCAGAGCGGCTGAGACTCTTCTGCAGAAAACACCGAAGCTAGGAGCTGCCATCTCTCCGTACTAGCCAGCAAACCGCATTTCCGCCCAAACGGTGTCACCTCCCGAGCCTCACGCCGACCGGAAGGCGAGAGCGGAAACTTACTTTGCCCTCAGTCAACATGGCCCCTTTCCGGCTTCGCCCTCTTTGGAAGATTGGCTCTCTCGGCCTCCGTTACTCTCCCTCGCCGTTCTCTTGCCCGTAGCAGCCATGGCGGCCATGAGTCTTTTGCATCGGGCTTCGGTTTCTGCAGTGGCCGCTCTGTCCGGCCGCCGTCTTGGCACTCGACTTGGATTCGGAGGCTTCCTCACCCGTGACTTTCCGAAGACTGTCGGTGGGTACTAGCTCTGGGAGAAAGCGAGATTAGGGAAAGCGGGAGGAGAGACGGAGGGCTCTTCCGGGGTGACCTTGGTGGAATCCGGAGGGAGCCGGGAATAAATTGAGGACTTGGGGTTTGTGAGAAGGAGCATGGGCTATGTGAGGAAACTGAGGGCTTTCCTGAAGTAATCAGGTCGATCGTATTTAAGTATTTAATTAGAATTTCTGAGAGACTTTGTCATTCACCTATTCTATAGCTAATTTGTGGATGAAGCTGAGGTTAGAAAGAGGTTAGAAAGCAAAGAACTAAGACCTCTGTTTCCAGGCACACGATTCTTTGTGTTTTGCACCTGCGCTAGATTTTACTCTCACAAGGTGGGAATTCACGTTGATGAGGATCCTGCCGATGCTAATTCTAATATGTGGTCAGGTGGAGAGCTCGGGGCTAACTCATTCTCTAGGCACAGTGATCCGTCTTCGTGATACTTTCAGGTGTCCACGATAATGTTTTCATTTACATTTCTTTTAAAATCAGAAGGTAAAGGACTGTAATGTTAATGCGTATGTGGTGGTAAATCTCGCCTGGATTGTATTCGTTTTATATCGATGCAGTCACAAAATAATTATTTTTAATGTTTGGTTAGAGAGGAAGGGGCCTATATGAAGATCGTAGGTCTTTTCCTAAGTCCTAGGAAAGTCAGGGCAGTCGTGAAAGGGTTATTTGGAGCCTCTCGGAGACTGGATTGAACTCAAGGGGAATGAATAATAATATTAATAGCAAAGTGTTAGACCCGGGGAAGGCCTAATCACCGGAGTCGTGGCTTCACAGATCACCAAGACTCGGATATCGATGCAACCGCAAGAGGATTTATTGAACCGGCGGGCCGGGGTTCGAACTCCTCGGGAGGAGTGAACCCAGAACACTGGTCGAAAAGGATTTTTATACAGAAAAATCACAAGCAGGCGGGAATAGGGTTAGGACAATGTGATTGGGGGCCACAAGCAGGTACAGGTGGGGTGAGGACGTTTGATTGGTGGGCAAGGCTTAACCTTTACAGGGATAGGTCTGCAAGTTAAGTCGAAAAGGCCGACTGACCACCCCAGATTCGGAGGCTTCCTCACCCGCGACTTTCCGAAGACTGTCGGTGGGTACTAGCTCTGGGAGAAAGCGAGATTAGGGAAAGCGGGAGGAGAGACGGAGGGCTCTTCCGGGGTGACCTTGGTGGAATCCGGAGGGAGCCGGGAATAAATTGAGGACTTGGGGTTTGTGAGAAGGAGCATGGGCTATGTGAGGAAACTGAGGGCTTTCCTGAAGTAATCAGGTCGATCGTATTTAAGTATTTAATTAGAATTTCTGAGAGACTTTGTCATTCACCTATTCTATAGCTAATTTGTGGATGAAGCTGAGGTTAGAAAGAGGTTAGAAAGCAAAGAACTAAGACCTCTGTTTCTCAGGCACACGATTCTTTGTGTTTTGCACCTGCGCTAGATTTTACTCTCACAAGGTGGGAATTCACGTTGATGAGGATCCTGCCGATGCTAATTCTAATATGTGGTCAGGTGGAGAGCTCGGGGCTAACTCATTCTCTAGGCACAGTGATCCGTCTTCGTGATACTTTCAGGTGTCCACGATAATGTTTTCATTTACATTTCTTTTAAAATCAGAAGGTAAAGGACTGTAATGTTAATGCGTATGTGGTGGTAAATCTCGCCTGGATTGTATTCGTTTTATATCGATGCAGTCACAAAATAATTATTTTTAATGTTTGGTTAGAGAGGAAGGGGCCTATATGAAGATCGTAGGTCTTTTCCTAAGTCCTAGGAAAGTCAGGGCAGTCGTGAAAGGGTTATTTGGAGCCTCTCGGAGACTGGATTGAACTCAAGGGGAATGAATAATAATATTAATAGCAAAGTGTTAGACCCGGGGAAGGCCTAATCACCGGAGTCGTGGCTTCACAGATCACCAAGACTCGGATATCGATGCAACCGCAAGAGGATTTATTGAACCGGCGGGCCGGGGTTCGAACTCCTCGGGAGGAGTGAACCCAGAACACTGGTCGAAAAGGATTTTTATACAGAAAAATCACAAGCAGGCGGGAATAGGGTTAGGACAATGTGATTGGGGGCCACAAGCAGGTACAGGTGGGGTGAGGACGTTTGATTGGTGGGCAAGGCTTAACCTTTACAGGGATAGGTCTGCAAGTTAAGTCGAAACGGCCGACTGACCACCCCGCAGCAGTTTGGCTAATTCTCAGAAAAACAGCCTCCAGGAAGGATTAACAGAAAAATAACCATTCTGGGTGGGGGGCTTCTGCAAAGATCAGGAGACCATGAGTCATCAGATAAGGGGCAGGCTATTTTCCATGAGGTATGGCCTGCCTCTGGGGTTTTAAGAGGACAAAGAAAACTTTTTAAAATTTAACTTTTCCCTTCAAAAGCATCAAATGCTTTGCATTCAGTCTGTTTGAGTCCCTCTTGGTTTCTGCAAAGTGAATACAATGTTATTATCCCCATTTTACAGATGAGGAAACTGTGACTCAATTATTACAAAAATAATTCATTACTGTATTAAACAATAATAATGACAGCTAACACTTATTGAGCATGTATTATGTGCCGGACACCATATAGATATTAATGATATTCATTTAATCCTCTTGATCGAAAATGTGCTGTAAGCTGTTTGTCCCATACAATAAATGTAGATACAGAAGAAGTGAAATTTAAAGGCAGAAAGGTTCTTTATAGTTTTCTGTTACTGCTCTTCTCCCAATTTAATTTGAGTTCTGTCATTTCACATGAAGAGGCATTATACATAGGGACTTAATGGAAAAATGATGGAAAGGACCAATGGTATTCAACGAATTTCCAGCAGGAATTTGAACCTGCTACAAAGCCACATGTGCTCACATTCCTTGATAAAAGTCCTTTGTAAATCTTTTCTGATTACACATATCCTCTTCACATACCCCCTGTTGCCCATAGTGTTTGATCATGCCTATCTGGAGATTCAATTCAGTTCAGTCGCTCAGTCGTGTCCGACTCTCTGCGACCCCATGAATCGAGGCACGCCAGGCCTCCCTGTCCATTACCAACTCCCAGAGTTCACTCAAACTTGTCCATCGAGTCAGTGATGCCATCCAGCCATCTCATCCTCTGTCGTCCCCTTCTTCTCCTGCACCCAATCCCTCCCAGCATCAGGGTCTTTTCCAATGAGTCAGCTCTTCGCATGAGGTGACCAAAATATTGGAGTTTCAGCTTAGCATCAGTCTTTCCAATGAACACTCAGGACTGATCTCCTTTAGAATGGACTGGTTGGATCTCCTTGCAGTTCAAGGGACTCTCAAGAGTCTTCTCCAACACCACAGTTCAAAAGCATCAATTCTTCGGCACTCAGCTTTCTTCACAGTTCAACTTTCACATCCATACATGACTACTGTAAAAACCATAGCCTTGACTAGATGGACCTTTGTTGGCAAAGTAATGTCTCTGCTTTTCAATATGCTATCTAGGCTGGTCATAACTTTCCTTCCAAGGAGTAAGCGTCTTTTAATTTCATGGCTGCAGTCACCATCTGCAGTGATTTTCGAGCCCCCAAAAGATAAAGTCTGACACTGTTTCCACTGTTTCCCCATCTATTTCCCTAAACGGAGGTAAAACTTCACTCCTAGATTCTATTTATACACTACTCCCCATTCTTGAGGTTCTGGAAGGATCCTTGCTGGTAATCTACATCCTTTCCACTGAGAGCAGAAAGGGATATAATAGCTGTAGTGAGTGTTACTGCGTTTTAGCTGTGTACCTGCTTTCAGTGGTATTTTGCATGTAAAGCCTGATCTGTCACTGTGGAATAAAACATTTAGTGCTGCCACGTTATCATCACCCTCAGCACAGATTAAAGTATTCTATTTAATTAAATTATTAAATGTCAAACATCAATGGACTCTAGAAATGAGCTTAAGTTCTCTCCTCAGCTGCAGAGAACTTTTGTGTTGAAGGCTGGTGTCGATATATTATGACTTGAAAACCTGAGAAGAGTATTAAAATGATTTTATAAACAAAGCAGTGTCGACTTAGTTCATACATGGATGATGGGCCATGTTAATAGGTTCTAGGGATAGTTTTAAGAGGTGTAATTGTCAGAAAGGTGAAGGGTGTGTTTTCTGATGCATCTAAAAATGGGACTCTTGGAATAGTAGGTGTTGAGAGAGAAGGCTGCAAAAAGAGGGAAGTCAGGACCTCAGTAGGGGAGAGGGTGAATACAGAAGGGCTTCCCAGATGGACTAGTGGTAAAAATAAAAAACTCGCCTGCCAATACAGGAGATGTAAGAGACGCTGGTTCAATCACTGGCTGGGGAGATCCCTGAAGGAGGGCACAGCAACTCACTCCAGTATTTTTGCCTGGAGAATCCCATGGACAGAGGAGCCTGGCAGGCTACAGTCCATGGGGTTGCAAAGATTTAGATATGAATGACTGAAGCGACTTAGCACATACACACTGAATACAAAGCCAAAATATCTTAACAATTTGGTAGGCAGCCGAGAGTATTTAGCAGAAGAGCAGCATCAGTAGTATGTTTTAGGAAGATGCATCTGAATATTTGGTTGACTTATCAAGCGTGTTGATTACTTAAGCCAGTGAGGTGAAGTGAACATGGAGAGAAATGGAAGGTTTGAATTTTAGAGTCAAGAGGCCTTGACAACTGATAGATGAGGTGTAGGAAGACGAATGAGATTTTTAGCTTGGGTAATTGAATTGGTGGTACAATTAACTGGGAATAGTCAGAGAATGAGGGAAAGAAAATTAGTTTTGAGGGTTGTCTTAGAGGCACACACAAAAATCTTACATTGAACTATTTGATCCTCACAAGTATCACAGTTGTCTACAACATAACTTTGCTGAAGTTATTTACATTTTAAAAAATGGTTATTGAAACCTTGCTTCCACATAATTAATGAATACCTAATTGAGAAATTCCAGGCTTTAGAGAGTGGTAGGAAATGCCTGTTTTTGTGGCAGAAGGATCTGGGTTCCAGAAATCCTGCCATCCAGCTGGTTGTAAGCAGTGTTCACGCTAATGATTTTAGACTAAGCAGGTGGTCCTCTGTTAATATAATAACAAATCATGGAAAGAGTTTATAGTACTATGAGGTATCTTTTAGAACAGTTAATAGTATAACAGTTGTCTGGTACATTTAATGACATGAATATTTGTTGTTCAACAGTAGAGTAATTATATGTGATGAAAGCAAGAAGTTTATATTACTGTTTAATATTGCTAGAAAGCAGCCAGTCCAAGCTTTCTTCCATATTTTTTTTTCTGTTATAGTTTCTGTATTTGTTAATACTTGCATTCATAAACAGTTATCCCTAAAACCCCACATAGTTTAATCCTTGTATGTATATTTGTGTGTGTATATGTTTCTGTCTGAAAGGGAAAGAGACTATACTGTCTCTTCTGAATATACTTTCAGGGCATAAAGAAAGATTCCCTTCCAACTTTTTATTTACTTAAGAAATGTAACTTCAGCAATAGGGTTCTCCTGCCACATGCAGATACTAAAGAGCACTGGAGATACAGTACTGAATAATTCAGCTTAGCGCTTATTGTTCTAAAGGAAATAACCAAATGACATTAAGGAGAATAAGTAGGTGACCAGCTTTGGATAGGGTAGTCAGAAAAGACTTCTTTGAAGAGATGACATTTGATTTTATCTCTGAAGGATAGGATGAGGAGGTGGCCATTCAAAGAGCCTAAGGAAAGGCTTTCAGGTGAAGAGGAAAGTAAGGGCAGAAACGTGAAAGCAGGAAGGAGTTCTTAACGATGGAAGGAAATCATTCAGATTGATCAGTAGGAAAGATATGTCTTTTTATTCTAAGAGGAGCCATCTGTCAGATTCTTTGAGAGAAAAGATCTTAGAAATCTTCTAGGCCAACCCCCTGTAGTATGCATTGTTATATTCCGTTATTGACACTCAAATAACTTCAGAGTGGGGGTTGGAGAGGCAGTTCAGTTTTAGTTTCAACTGCTAAAATTGTCAGACACTTCTTTCTTGTATTAGGCTAAAAATACTCTTTCACATATTGATCCTAGTTCTTCCTTTTCAGTTCAGCATAGCCCTTTTCAGTTGACAACCCTCAGCTGTTTAAAGACCCTTGTCTGGTCTCCATCCTGACTTCTTTCTTGTAGACCAGTAAGCTTCCGTTTTTTCAGCAGCCAGTAAGCTTCCATTTTTTCAGCAGGTCAGTTTCCAGCGTGTTTGCCATCCTAGTTGCCTAACTTGGGCATGCTCCAGATTGTCCCTCTAAAACAGTGTACTCGAGGATGGACACGCTTCAGCAGGTCTAGTTAAGAAGTGGGTTGAGGGCTCCTTCTGTTTTGACCCTGTATTTCTGGTACATCAGATTAAGATTGGATTACCTTTGAATTTTGTTGGTAACCACATGGCACCACTGACTTTTCTTTTCCTTTATTTCTTTTTGCTCGCACCTCAGGGCTTGCCAAATCTCAGTTCTAGGACCAGGGACTGAACCTGGGCCACAGCAGTGAAAGCCCAAAATCCTTACCACTGGGCCACCAGAGAACTTCCATCAATGACTTAAGTTTGTGAACAACTGAATTTCTGGATGGTTCAGGCAGGACTTCCCATTTACTATACTTAATCCTTTTAGATTCAGCCTTTTGTAAATGCAGTAGGAGGGATTTTGGGAGGATCCTATTTCGTCATTGGTGTGGTAGCCACTCTTAGAGCAGTAGCTCTGTAATGTCAGGAATACCATCTCCACCTCATCTAGGCCATTCATAGAAATCATGAGAGAACCCTTTGGCAGGTTACTGCATAAGTAAACTGTATCTTTTGGGTCTGATCAGCCAGTTAGTTGCACATTACCAATTTTATCTAGCTTGCTACTTCTCTTGGTTTATAATGTACCTTCCTTGTACTCCCCTAGACTCCACCAACCTGTCTAAAGAGGAACTTTTATTGGGGCCTGTTCTTTTCTGATACTGTATTCCTTTCTTTCCTTTGTTGTCCTTATAGATTTGTAATTTTGTTATCTACTTTTTCTCTCCCAGCAGGATCTATATACCTTGTATGCTATACACCTAGCAAAGACCTGTACATAGTGGGCACTTAAATATTTATTGAATTAGTGAGTGGTTTGTACTGTTCAGCCCATTTTTAAAATCTCCACAAAAATTTCTATTGTATCTTTCAAATGATTTATCGAACTACATACTTACCTTGTCAAATTCTCTTGTTATTTTAGAGGCCTTAGTAGTATGATTTATACTTAGTAAATTCATGTAGCTTCTAATTCTCTTGTGAATTAACCTTCTAAGTTCATTGCAAGCTGCTGCAGGTAATAGCAAATTTTAAAAGACAGTTCTTGTTTTCAAGGTACTTATATTTCAGTGGGGGCACTTAAAGCAGGTTTGCATACCAGTAGACTATATAGCAGTTCAAAGGTAGGAGAGCTCTCATCTTAGTTGGTAAGCATTTGGTTTCTTGGAGGATGAGATGTCATCTGGGTTTAAACAGTAGATTTCAGGAGGGGAGAGGTCATTCCTGACATTGAAGTTTGAGCAGTGGGTACAATCTTTCTGACATCTATTATGACTGAAATTCCTTTAATAGTTCAAATTCCTGGTGGATTGAATAATTATCTTTCCATTTATTTTGCATCAAGTCCCTAATGTATATTGCCTCATCATATCAGACAATTTAAATTCTTTTGCAGCATTTATTGCTGCAAATATTTATTGTAGAGATAAATAAGGAGCTCTGTGATCCACCAAGAGTCTCTGATCTTCCTACCTGCTACTGGAACAAATTCAAATAATCATTTAGATATTTTTGAATATCTTGAATATTGATGAATAAAAATGAAAATGTTGAATAAAAATGAAGAGAGTTAAAGTTTAGAACAGTACATCTTAAACACACATATATATTTTGTCAGAGAAGAGATGCTTTATCATGATTCATATTAAACATTTATGCATGTACATTTTCTTATAATCTGATTTATATCTCCAAATATAACAATATTATAAGCCTTGTATATGACAGGGTAACTTAATATTTTTAGCTCCTGTGCGACACAGTGGAGACCATGGGAAAAGACTATTTATCATCAAGCCTTCTGGATTCTATGACAAACGTTTTTTGAAATTACTGGTGAGTTAAAACTTCTGTTGAACTAAACTCTGTGTATAAATAGGAATTTTTTTTTCCTATTTAGAAAACATCTTTCATTTTATAAAAGATTGGCTCAGAGGTTAAAGCATCTGCCTCCAATGTGGGAGACCTGGGTTTGATCCCTGGGTCAGGAAGATCCCCTGGAGAAGAAAATGGCAATCCATTCCAGTATTCTTGTCTGGAGAATCCCATGGTCAGAGAAGCCTAGTAGGTTACAGTCCACGGGGTCGCAAAGAGTTGGACACGACTGAGCGAATTCACCTTCACCCTTTGTTTTGTAAATGCATATTCCTTTTCTCAAAAAATATTGAGGTTTTGTAGTAAGGTCTGGTTTGTTATTGAATTTATTTTTAAATTAGTGAGACTTTACTTTTTTCAAGAAAAATTCAGACATATTGGAGGTATGAGTTGAACTATTTCTTTCTTCTGAAGATTATGGGGTTTTGAAATAATCACCTGTGTTCCCTGCCCCCCTCCCAGTCTATAAATTTTAAAATTGAAAATGGATTCATTTGGTAATAATTATTTGTATTACTAAAATATTCCTTAAATTAGCAAAGAACTCATTGAAGGACTTCTTTAAATATGTAACTCCTTTGTTTTGAGATGATTTTTTAATTCTTTGTTGTTTAGGAACATTGATCTCAGAGAGTAAAGCAGGGTATTAATCATATATTTGTATCTCAAGATTCTATAAGGAAAAGTAGAGACTTAGAAGGTGGGAGATTGTCCAGACTACCACTCTTCCTGAAGCTGAGACCCACTGGCTGCCCCTTAGACCTTCCCCTGCCTCCTATTGTACTTAATGCCCTTCTTCTTGCCGGTGGTTGACCTCCTCCTTTTTTTGTGATGACCAACTCAAACTCTAGAAATCATCTTCATCTTCTTATATTTTTATTCTTAATATAAAAATCTCTGGGACTTCTCTAGTGGTCCAGTGGTTAAGAATCCATCGTGCAATCAGGGAATGAGCATTCCATCCCTAGTCAGGAAACTAAGATCTCATGTTCAGCAGAGCAGCTAAGCCTGCGAGCCACAACTAGAGAGTCCGTTCACTATAACAAGATCCTGTATGACTCAAGGAGGAGCCAGTGTGCCACTGCTAAGACTCGAAAGACACAGCTAAATAAATAAATGGCCCTTAATACACTGCTTTAACCAGAAATTGAAAAATCACTTAATATATATTGTATTAATACTTGTGAAATCTGACTTTTTTCTTCCATTTTTGATGCTAAATATAGGCATCTAAAAACTAGAGCAAAAGGAAATTATAGAAATATATTGCTTTATATCAGATCTCCAATTTGGCAAGTTTATTTTATATGAAATATAAGGAAATCGTGTAATGAGGGTAGTTTGAGTGTGAGGAAAGATAGGAAATGGTTATGTGAAAACTTTTTTTTCTTTTTTTAATCTTAACAGAGATTCTACATTTTGTTGACTGGGATTCCAGTAGCAATTGGCATAACTTTGATAAATGTATTCATTGGTGAGTATCTTCCCCACCGACTAGACTAGTAAATTTTTAAGACCAGTGTACATTAATATAAAAAAGAAATTATGGATATGAGAAGGGAAAGTTCTTTAAATAAAAAACTTAAGCATGAGAATTCATTTCAACCAAATCTTAATCTGCAGTAATGTATGGTGGTTCTTTTTCTAACTTTTTTCCCCAAAAAACCTTTAAGGTCACTGACTCTATAGACCACATTAAAGACCTGACTTCTTCCTCATTCTCAAACCAGCTTTGATAAGTCTGAATGAGGAAAACAGAAATACAGGTGGAAAACAAGCTGAGGGGATAGAACACATTTTTTTATCCATCCTGGAATATAGAAAGTTATAATCTTCTTAAAAGAATGGATTTGTGAATGACAGTAAATACTAGGTTTTCCTGGGAAATTCTGCATGAAGTACTTCTAAAACTTAAATCCTTGAATATTTTGCCTAGGAGGTTTAGGGAAACTCAGAGGAATAATTTGTTTTTTATTATATCTTGTTACACTAAATAAAAACAAAATGAGAACTCTTATATAATGCCTATATGCAAAGCCTTACACGTTGAAGACATCTAAAAAAATATATAGTGAATGATTTTCCACCAGATTGAAGTGAATTTAAAATAATAGACTTCTTCATTGCTTTAAAAAAAAGGTTCTTTAAAACCACAAGAGATAGGTTTCTTATTTAAATAGTGAAAAATTAACATAAACTCTTGTTACTAAAGTTGAACATCAGTGTTTTCTCTTACTAGGTGAAGCTGAGTTAGCAGAAATTCCAGAAGGCTACATCCCAGAACACTGGGAATATTTCAAGGTTGGTATAGGTCACTAAAAGTTATTTGCAGGGTTAGGTGCCTTGTCAAGGTACTGGTTAATAGCTTAATTTAGCAAGTGTGATACAGTTTTAAATTCAGTTTTTTATATCAAGTAAATGATGCATTTTGTGTTCACTTTTTATAAGCAACTTCTTTGGGTAATTATCTGCATTGTAAGCTTCATGATTTTTTAAAGACCGACTCTGTACTATGTTACTAACCTAGCATAGTAACAAAATTTATCCTGTGTTCTACACCATAGGAAAAATTGTCCTGGATACTAATGCTTGCTATCATTTGTTGAATACTCACTGTGTAGCAGGCATATTGATAGTGTTTTGCAAATATCTCATTCCTTGTAAATAGTACTATTATTTTTCCCACTTTAAAGCTGAGGAAGCTGAATCTTAAAAGGAGGTAAGTGACCTGTTTCAGGGATAGAGTCAGTATTGGAACCTAGAGGGTCTTGACTCTAGCACCTGCACTATGAATTAATCATTTTACCATACTGTCATTGCTACTAAAGTCCCAGATTAATTCTGTTACTTGTCTGTATTAAGTGTTGTAGTAAGATGGCCTTGATTACAGTGTGTTTCCATGTTTTGTTATCTGAATGAATTATATTTTAGAAAAATTTCATTATTTAATCTTAAGGTAAAGCTGTACAATTAGCTTATCTTTGCTCACTGGTAAAAACAGCTCCATTTTGGGATCATCAACCCCCAGCTTTCTCGCTGAAATCTGCCACATAAGATATTCAGAGCTTAGTGTAATAAGAACGAGCACAAGTTTTGGAGTCAGATTGGCTTGAGTCCAGACACTGCAACCTAGTAACTGTACTGCTGCTGCTAAGTTGCTTCAGTTGTGTCCGACTCTGTACGACCCCATAGACGGCAGCCCGCCAGGCTCCCCTGTCCCTGGGATTCTCCAGGCAAGAACACTGGAGAGGGTTGCTATTTCCTTCTCCAGTGCATGAAAGTGAAAAGGAAGTCGCTCAGTCGTGTCCAACTCTTAGCGACCCCCTGGACTGCAGTCTCCCAGGCTCCTCCGTCCATGGGATTTTCCAGGCAAGAGTACTAGAGTGGGGTGCCATTGCCTTCTCCGAGTAACTGTACAGTCTTGTAGAATTTGCTCACCTGTAAATGAAGACAAATACAGTATCTACAGAACAGATTACATAAAAGTGTTACTGATTAACCTTTTACTGAGAGAATCCTTTTAGGAAAACAGTACACTGGAAAATTGATGTACTTTTTAGACACTGATCTTAAATTTTCTCTTGTAGCATCCTATATCAAGATGGATTGCCCGAACTTTCTTTGATGCTCCTGAAAAGAATTACGAAAGAACAATGGCTATCCTTCAAATTGAAGCTGAAAAGGCTGAATTACGGTAAAAGAAGGGTGAGGGGTGGAGCGCAGGGAAGAAAATCCTTTCCTACAGTTGCAAACCACAGGAGGAAATTTAATAAAACTTTCTTCAACACTGTAAGATGCTCTGTGTAAAAGGGTGAGGATGGCGAGAGAATCTTCGCCATCTTTAGAATGGAGATGATGCATTGGAGACTAGGAGACTATTTGGGATAATATCTGTCAGATTACAAGGAATTCTTTTTTTGAAATGTCCTGACTCTTTTTTAAGTGCTAAGCAGCCCTCTCCTTCCACTTCTCCCTGCGATTCCCTTTTCTTCTGCACCCAATCTGATCCTTCAAGGTGACCACTATTTAATAAGGATTTTTTGTATACATTCCTAGGAAAAATTTTATACATTAAAAATATATATTGTATTTATCATTTACAAAATGTATCAACACAAATGGAATCCTGTTACCAACACTGTTCTGTGCGTTTTCTTCATTTCATGTAAATACATAGTCATCCCTTGGTATTTGTGAGAGTTTGGTTCCAGGACCTCCAGCAGATATCAAAAATCTGAGGATGCTCCAGTCTGTATAAAATGGTGTAGAACAGTCAGCCCTCCGAGGATAGGGTGGGCCTACTGTATCTTGATCTTCCTGTAATAGCATATACTCCATTCTTTCTCATAGTTGCACTGCATGGATGTGCCTTGATTTTTTAAACCAGTAGGGGACCTCTTGTTAGTTTTTAGGCTCTCTTCAAGTTTTCTGATATTGTACGTTGTGCTGTGCTGAATATCCTTACGCATGTATTTTGCATATTTATTCAGTATATCTGGAATATAAATTCCTAGCAGTGGCTCTGTTAAACACTTGTTATGCTTTACATTTTAAAAAATGTGTTTGTTTGGTTTTGGCTGTGCTGGGTCTTCTTTGCTGTGCAGGCTTTTCTCTGGTTGGTGACAAGGAGGGCCACTCCCCAGTGTGGTGCATGGGCTTCTCATTGTGGTGGCCTCTCTTGTGGAGCACGGGCTCTAAGGTGCGCGGGCTTCAGTAGTTGGGGCATGCGGGCTCCAGAGCACTAGTCCGATAGCTGTGGCACACAGGCTTAGCTGCTCCAAGGCATGTGGGATCTTCCCAGACCGGGGACTGAACCTGTATCTCCTGATTGATAGGCAGATTATCTACCACGGAGCCACCAGGGTAGCCCATGCTTTACATTTTAGATAGCTCTTGTCAGATTCCTCTTTAAAAAGTTGTACTAGTTGTCTTTTCTGTCATCAATACATAGTAATTAATTCTGTTTCTCCATACCCTGTCTCTTATACACATCTTGAGAGAAAAGATCTTAGAAATCTTCTAGGCCAGCCCCCTGTAGTATGCATTGTTATATTCCGTTATTGACACTCAAATAACTTCAGAGTGGGGGTTGGAGAGGCAGTTCAGTTTTAGTTTCAACTGCTAAAATTGTCAGACACTTCTTTCTTGTATTAGGCTAAAAATACTCTTTCACATATTGATCCTAGTTCTTCCTTTTCAGTTCAGCATAGCCCTTTTCAGTTGACAACCCTCAGCTGTTTAAAGACCCTTGTCTG
>SJYC01047994.1:0-54602 GCA_006408675.1 Madoqua kirkii | reverse complement strand
ATGTATGTCTAAAATACCTTTAATAAAAATTTAAGAATAAGTATTAAAATAAATATAATTTTTTAAATTATGGTATAAATTAAAAGAAAATTCTAGCTATATTGACCCTTTATTCTAAACACTTCAATAAGCATCTCTCAAGATTAAATTCAGTCTCCTACCAACCCATAATGCCATTATCACACTTTAAAAAAATTAACAGTAATTTGTGGAAGACCTTTAATTAGTAGAGAAACATTATTCTATTTCTGATTTAGAATGAAAATTCGTCTGACAGAGGAAAGAGAATAAATAGGAGAGAGTGAGCCAATTGGAGGTAATGATAAGAATGTGAGAAAGAAATGAACCAAAGGTACTCAGTAAGCATCTTTTAAATGAAACTGATGGTTGTTTATGCTCTTATAAAAAGTAATAAGTCATAGAAATACAGAAACATACAAAGAAGTTACCTACAGACTCTCTACTCCAAAATAATCACTATTAACTTTTGGTGTATCTTCTCCAGCTTTTGTGTGTGTGTGTGTGTGTGTGTGTGTGTGTGTGTGTGTGTGTGCGCGCGCGCGTGCGCGCGCGCGCGCATGCGTGCGTGAGAACTGTACAACCTTTACAATTTTCTCTCCTGCTTTCTTCAGTCTATGTTCAACTCAAGCAGCACACGTTTGCTCTGTAATGATTTACTTTCCTACTGAGGCTTCTAAGTCTCTCCTGATTTCCTTAACCTTTGGGTGTGTTCTGAGGGCGGGCCTTGTTTCCTGGTCCTCATACCCAAAGCTTAGTTTGTGCCCCAGCCTCAGCGTGTGCCCCCGTGAGCTCTTCATCTCATGAAGCCCCAGGTATCAGCCTGGGAGCCTAGGCCCTTAGGAATGCGTGTTGGCTGCCTCATCAACTACTATGAGGCCATCCTAGAGTAATCTGAGGAGAAATGAAGAAGTTTGTGCCCCAGCCTCAGCATGTGCCCCCGTGAGCTCTTCATCTCATGAAGCCCAAGGTATCAGCCTGGGAGCCTGGGCCCTTAGGAATACGTGTTAGCTGCCTCATCAACTACTATGAGGCCATCTTAGAGTGATCTGAGGAGAAGTGAAGTGAGGACACTGAGCTCCTAAATGATGGAGGGAGGAAACAAAATGTAGCAAAAATTCAACTATGGAGAGCCATTATTGAAAGAGTTGAAATTTGGTGGTAAACGGGGAGCATTAAACCAAGCAACTGCTTCTTATAAGATACAGCAAGAGGCCACCTGGGAAGACCCTTAGGAATGCGTGTTGGCTGCCTCATCAACTACTATGAGGCCATCCTAGAGTAATCTGAGGAGAAATGAAGTGAGGACACTGAGCTCCTAAATGACGGAGGGAGGAAACAAAATGTGGCAAAAATTCAACTTTGGAGAGCCATTATTGAAAGAGTTGAAATTTGGTGGTAAATGGGGAGCATTAAACCAAGCAACTGCTTCTTATAAGATACAGCAAGAGGCCACCTGGGAAGCAGAAAGAGAAGGGGATTGTGGGTAGAGCCTGCATCTGAGTCTCACCTCTGCTAGGGGATATTGGGCAGGTCGTGGACTGACTTTTCCTAGCCTTGAAAGTGGAGATAATATTGCCCCTCACTTCCTCACCCCGAAGAGGAGTGAGGGGCCAGGGAAAGGTCAGTATTTCTGAAAGGGTCCTACAAACTCCAAGACTCATTACAAGTGCTGGCTGTGAATTTTAACTAGCCTTCGTATGAGGCAAAAGTGGAGATAATATTGCCCCTCACTTCCTCACCCCGAAGAGGAGTGAGGGGCCAGGGAAAGGTCAGTATTTCTGAAACGGTCCTGCAAACTCCAAGACTCATTACAAGTGCTGGCTGTGAATTTTAACTAGCCTTCGTATGAGGCTACATTTCTCCCTATTCTTCTCTTTCCTCCAAAGGGATTCATAAAAGGAGGGGGGCCTAGAGACACCCAAAAGGGGAATGAATGAGGTGGTGTGTTCCAGTCAGTAGGCTGGGCAGATTCCCAGGGCCGGCAGGACACTGGGAGGGTCCTACAAACTCCAAGACTCATTACAAGTGCTGGCTGTGAATTTTAACTAGCCTCTGTATGAGGCCACATTTCTCCCTATTCCTCTCTTTCCTCCAAAGGGATTCATAAAAGGAGGGGGTGCCTAGAGACACCCAAAAGGGGAATGAATGAGGTGGTGTGTTCCAGCCAGTAGACTGGGCAGATTCCCAGGGCCGGCAGGACACTGAGTGTGAAGCTGATCTGACTTGGAGTAAATACCATGATCCCTGTTTTACAGATGAGGACACTAAGAGAAAAATGCAGTGCCTTCCTGATTTTTGTACTTATTACTTTTGCCACTGTTACGTGCTCAGAGACCCCTGCTGCTGCCAGCTGCCCATAGCCCTCCACTCTGGACCCCTGCCCAGGCCTGACCTGCACTGAAGTATCATGTGTTCAAATAGTACCTTTTAGGTTCCATTCACATCTCTACTATCAGCCCTCCTTTGAGCTGATCTCCCTAGGAGTGAAAGAATCTATTCTGGAAGTGGTGAAGGGTGGTGCAGACAGCAGGTATCTTGTCTCTAAAATACCTGAGTGAAAACCTAAGGAGTACCACTTATTAGTCATGTGGCCTTGAATCAGTTACTTAACCTCTCTGATCCTCAGTCTCCTCACCTGGGAAACACAAAACAGTAATTTAGTCTATTCAGATTCTGTGCAGTGGTTTTCTGATAATAGCTGGACTCCAGTAAACTAGATTTATAGTAATCTAGTGTACTAGATTACTATAAATCCTACTGATATAAAGGTTTATAATATAATTTACAAGTATAAAATATATAACATTTTATTTTATTAACTTCACAAAATAAACTGATTCTCATAGACCACTTTTCATCTTTTGTATCTGTAGCCAACCTATGGATGCAGTAGACAGATGAGTGTAGTTTTCAACAGGATTGTTGGTTGGTATTTTTGTTTATGTTAATAGGTAAAGTGAAAGTGAAGCAATGAATATTGCTTGTGCATTGGAACTCCACAACTTCAGTGATGTGAGTGGCTTCTTTGCTGAATTGGATAATAATTTCTGAATATTGAAAACTATTTCCTCAGTTTTCTCTGAGAGCACAAAATAATAGCTATAGATACAGCACAATAAGGTTAATCTCTGTTATTAAGTGATCTTTAGCACTTCCTAAGTCTAGAATCAAGAATTCAAGTCCTGATTTGTAGCATCTGCCAATTTCTGTGGTATAAATACACCCGCTGTGGCCAATTTCAAAGTACCAATATTGCTGACACTAACTAGAGCTGGGGAGAGGGGTGCAGTGACATGTCATGATGTAACATACCATGCTCTATATTCAGAGATAAAAGGCATTAAATAACTTCAAGAACATAAAAGATAAGAAAATATAGTAGAAATTAGAAACAATAAGTTTTAAGTGTTTTAAATATAATTTAACATATTTCCATAATTTAATTTTTAATATTAAAATAATATTCTTACATGGTTCAGTTTAATACCTGATTCATAAAATTCCTGCAAATTTAACACAGTCTCTCATAAGCCAGTAGGCACCAGCTTTAGCCCACCCCAAGCTCTCTGAGGCCCTGGAGGTGAAAGCATTTTGTAAGCAGGACAGTGCTGGATGCGGGCTGATGTGGTAACAGCAGTGGTGTAACAGCAATAGTGGCAGCCAGCATTTATTAAGGGCTGTAGTAAACACACAGGCCCACCTCTGAGTGCTCTGCTTGTGTTTACTGCTTTAATCCACATGACAGACCCTATGAGGGAGGTTCCGTGGTCATTTCCATGGAAAGGGAGGTTGCCCAAGGAAAGATGGTTGCTCAAGTGCTCTTAGGGCTTTCTTCTGCCTCCCGAGAACCTATTACCATGTTAATATTCCTGTTTTGCAGATGAGGGGCCCAAGATCAGAGAGATGAGTCTATTGCTAAGTTTACACAGCTAACCTGGGGCAGAAGTAGAGTTCAAACCCAATTTTGTCTAAGACAGGGCCTTCTCAAGTGTTGGTTCCCCAAACACTCGGCACTCTGATTTTGACTTCCTTGCAGAACTTGCTTTAGAAAACCAATCCTGGAGCCTCACTCCCAGTGAGTTTATTTAATTGGTTTCGTCTTTTAACAGTCTCCAGTAGATTCTAGTGGGTAACTAGCTCAGATGGGGCCCCCAAAGCACAGCTTGGGGCTCAGAATGCCTGAATTGAGACCGAGGTTCCTCACTGGCTAGATGGAAGCACTGGGCATCCATAGCTTGGTGGCCTTGAGAATCTAATAAGGTGATGTGTGGGGACAACTCATGGCAAATGCTAGTTGTCATGTGGCATAGACCAGAGAACCAGAGGTCAAATTGCCAACATCTGCTGAATCATAGAAAAAGCAAGGTAATTCCAAAAACATATCTACTTGTGCTTCATTGGCTGTGCTAAAGCCTTTGTGTGGATCACAACAAACTGTGGAAATTTCTTAAAGAGAAGGAAATGCCAGACCACCTTACCTGCCACCTGAGAAGCCTGTATGCAGGACAAGAAGCAACAGTTAGAACTCGACATGGAACACCAGACTGGTTCTAAATCGGGAAAGGAGTATGTCAAGGCTGTATATTGTCACTCTGCTTATTTAACTTATATGCAGAGTACATCATGTGAAATACCAGGCTGGATGAAGCACAAGCTGGAATCAAGATTGCTGGGAGAAATATCAGTAACCTCAGATATGCAGATGATACCACCCTAATGACAGAAGAGAAACTAAAGAGCTTCTTGATAAAGGTGAAAGAGGAGAGTGAAAAAGTTGGCCTAAAACTCAGCATTCAAAAAACTAAGATCATGGCACCTGGTCCCATCACTTTATGGCAAATAGATGGAGAAAAAGTGAAAACAATGACAGATTTCATTTTCTTGGTCTCCAAAGTCACTGTCCGCAGTGACTGTAGCCATGAAATTAAAAGACACTTGCTCCTTGGCGGAAAGACTATGACAAACCCAGACAGTGTATTAAAAAGCAGAGGCATCACTTTGCCGACAAAGGTCTGTGTAGTCAAAGCTATGGTTTTTCCAGTAGTCGTGTACAGATGTGAGAGTTGGACCATAAATAAGGCTGAGGACTGAAGAATTGATGCTTTTGAACTGTGGTGCTGGAGAAGACTCTTGAGAGTCCCTTGTATAGCAAGGAGATCAAGCCAGTCAATCCTAAAGGAAATCAACCCTGAATATTCACTGGAAGGACCATTGCTGAAGCTGAAGCTCCAATTCCTCAGCCACCTGATGCAAAGAGCTGACTCTTTGGAAAAGACCTTGATGCTGTGAAAGGCTGAAGGCAAGAGGAAAAGAGGGCAAAAGAGGATGAGATAATTGGATGATATTACCAATTCAGTGGACATGAGTTTGAGCAAACTCCAGGAGATAGTGAAGGACAGGGAAGCCCGGTGTGCTGCAGTCTATGGGGTCATAAAGAGTCAGACACGACTTAGTGACTGAACAACAACAGCAACAGCCCACTTTATATGCCTTGTTTGATCCTGTTAGTAACCCTCTTGAGGTAGGTTTTCGGTTATTCCTAATTCACAAGTGAAAAGTCTGAGGCTGATAGAGCTTAAGTAACTTGCCCAGTGTTAGACTGCTGGTAAATACCAAAACTGGCATTCAAACCTAGGTTCTAAGTCTCTATCTGTGTTGATTCCCTAAAAGCAGGTTGTGTAAGAGATGTGCACGTGACTACATTGGTTCATTCATCCCTGCAACCCATCAGCTATTCCTGAGCACCTACTCCATGGCAGCCACTCTTGAGTGGAGTGATGGAAAGGAGAGACAAAGCCCCCATCCTCCCTGTGGGGCCTCAGGATACTGGGGAGAGGAAATGGAAGGGGCAATTGTGGTGTAGTTGGTTCTCTGCTAGAGGCATGTCCACATACCATGCAGGCCCTTGGGTGGAACAGCTAGCTGTGTATATTGACGGGGGTGGGGGTGGGGGTTGTCACAAGAGAGGTTCCAGCAGGGAAATGTTGGAGCTGGGTGGTGAACAGGGGAGAAGCTGCTTGTCAGAAAGGCATTCTCGCAGAGTGAGCTGCAGGTTGAGGTGAGGGTGAGAAAACCAGCCAGGATGTAGCAGAGGGTATGCTGGCCAGAGGTGGGAGGGCCTTGAATGCCAGATGAAGACAGACTTGGGCCTGGGGTGCGTTGGAGCCTGGTGGGGAGTGGCTATCTGTGGTCTCATTGACAGTGTGCCAGGAGTGGGGCAGGTGGCAGGGCAGAGAATTTGCTGCAGTGCCATGGAAACCTGCTCACAGAGGCCTAGCAGCAAACGGCCTTGCTTTCTCAGGTTGCCTAGCACTTCCTGAGTAACCTGGGACCGTGCTTGACATTTCCCATGAAGGCTCCTTGGCAGCTTCCTCTTCCCCCTAACAGACCTGGCTTGGCTCCTGCTCTGCTGAGCTGAGCACCTCGCCTGATGATGGACAGACCGTGTGGGCACCTGAAGAGGGCAGCAGCCTGGGGGTTAGCTGACTTGGGCTCTGTTCTTTGCTCAGTGTCCTGGCAGTTTCTTGACCTCTCTGGGTAGCTCTGCAGCAGGCAGGGACCAAATGGTGTCTGAGGTCCCTTAGGGCCCTAGCATTGTAAGTCTGGGGGTGAAATGGGATGTGGGGAGAAGATGAGTGGGAGAGGGGATGGGCCTGCAATGGGCATGTTTTTCAGATTCGGCAGATTCAGTAAAGTCCCCAGGGATGACTTGTCACTGCTGCAGCCCAAGAGGGAGAGAACAAACGGAGTCATTCTGCTCTAAGATCTCACTGGGCACCGCTCCTTGCGTACCGTCTCTCTGAATCCTCAGAGCAACACTGTGTCACAGTAGGTGTACCCATTTTACAGATGAGAAACCAAGGTTCCAAGAGATCCAGAGACTTTGCCCAGGAGTAGAATTTGATCCCGGACCAGCCTGACTCTGAGCTCTGGTCTTTGGCATCTTACTGCGTAGGCCCCTCTACCTCCCCGAGGCTGCCTTCATACTTCAGGGACTCTTAGACATGCTGTACCAGGCTGGTAGGGATCCCCTGACATGGGTCCCCCTGGAGGATAAGCTTCCAGCTGGCACCAGACCAGGCACCTCTGGCCAGATCCACTGGATTGCTAAAGGGCACATTGGCTGGCAGCTGCTCGTCTGGTGGGCTGAGCTGGTGGGTTTGTTTTAATGGAGGGGGAAGATTTCACCTCCCGGTGGCTGCTCCCTGGGCCCTGGGCTTGGCAGTGGCAGCACCTCTGGGAATGTGATCCTTTCCTCCAGCCATGCTTTGGAGGTTACGTCAGGTGTGTGGGTGAGGTGTTTGGTGAAGTAAATAAAGCTGGAGGATGACAGGAGTGAGGGAGTCGAGATAGCTGTGTACTGCCCCAGAGGCCAGTCTGGCTGGGCTGTCTGCTCTTCCTTCCTGACCTGGGGCCAGGAGACCTGAACCTTTGCAGCTCCTGCCTTGGGGCCCAGAGGAGTGGGAATTGGCCCAGCCAGCTTGGAAGGTTGTGTCACTGTGCAGTCACAGAGCCTAGAGCTTGAAGGAGCTTCAGATATCATCCAGAGAGGAAAAGCGTGCTTAAGCTCACACAGCCTTTGGTGGTGGAGCTTAACTGGAATTTCCCAATACCTAAGCCTAGGCTCTATCCTACACAGTTTGAGGAGGGTAGACTCGAAGAAGCTTAGACCATAGTGCCTTTTTGCTGCCCTCTGACTACCCCTGGGACCCTTCTTGAGTCAGTCTCTTTTCCCTCCTGACTCAGCCCTGTAGCTGTCCTGAGGGGAGGTCTGCTCTCGGGCACCCCTAGTGGTGAAGAGCCTCCGTGGCGAAGAAAGGGAAGGGCCGCAGGGTCCCAGTTCCTTCACTTCGCATAAGCAGAATTTTATGAAACATCCACAATGCAAGACATCAGAGGGGGTGCCAGGAACCTTAAAACTGATGTGAATTTTCCCAGAGGGGCTACCGCCCAGTGTTTGGTGAAGTAAATAAAGCTGGAGGATGACAGGAGTGAGGGAGTCGAGATAGCTGTGTACTGCCCCAGAGGCCAGTCTGGCTGGGCTGTCTGCTCTTCCTTCCTGACCTGGGGCCAGGAGACCTGAACCTTTGCAGCTCCTGCCTTGGGGCCCAGAGGAGTGGGAATTGGCCCAGCCAGCTTGGAAGGCTGTGTCACTGTGCAGTCACAGAGCCTAGAGCTTGAAGGAGCTTCAGATATCATCCAGAGAGGAAAAGCGTGCTTAAGCTCACACAGCCTTTGGTGGTGGAGCTTAACTGGAATTTCCCAATACCTAAGCCTAGGCTCTATCCTACACAGTTTGAGGAGGGTAGACTCGAAGAAGCTTAGACCATAGTGCCTTTTTGCTGCCCTCTGACTACCCCTGGGACCCTTCTTGAGTCAGTCTCTTTTCCCTCCTGACTCAGCCCTGTAGCTGTCCTGAGGGGAGGTCTGCTCTCGGGCACCCCTAGTGGTGAAGAGCCTCCGTGGGGAAGAAAGGGAAGGGCCGCGGGGTCCCAGTTCCTTCACTTCGCATAAGCAGAATTTTATGAAACATCCACAATGCAAGACATCAGAGGGGGTGCCAGGAACCTTAAAACTGATGTGAATTTTCCCAGAGGGGCTACCGCCCAGGGTCCCAGTTCCTTCACTTCGCATAAGCAGAATTTTATGAAACATCCACAATGCAAGACATCAGAGGGGGTGCCAGGAACCTTAAAACTGATGTGAATTTTCCCAGAGGGGCTACCGCCCAGGAAAGGTGCATCGCAATACAAAAGAGTCTGCAGCTAGGTCCCCTCGCTCCTAAGCATGGTCAGCTCTGAGGGCTTAGAGCACAAGGTCAGGGTGTGCTTCACGGAAAAGTAAGGGAATAAAAGGAGGCAGAGATGGGGGCCTGGCTCTGAAAGTGTGATGGAGGGTAGAAAAGGCATTCGCGGCACAAGGAAGAGCCAGAGTAAAGGATGGGGTAGAGATGGTGTTCTGGACCTGGTAATGCGCACCCAGTGGCTCAGAGGTTCAAGTGTCCGCCTGCAATGCAGGAGACCTGGGTTCGATCCCTGGGTCAGGAAGATCCCTTGGAGAAGGAAATGGCAACCCACTCCAGTATTCTTGCCTGGAGTATTCTTGCCATGGACAGAGGAGCCTGTTGGGCTCCAGTCCATGGGGTCGCAAAGAGCTGGACACGACTGAGCGACTTCACTTGTTCTTGAGGGTACCAAATGGCCCTGTCTTCACTCCGAGAACATTTACTGAGCACCTGGTGGGTCCAGGCTCTAAGCCAAGCTTTGGGTAGCTGGTAGGACTGAGACCCTCAGGAAGCTCTTAGCCCACTGGAGAAGACCGGTCAGTAAACTGACAAGCTTGAGCAGGGGGAGAAGCCCTAAAGTAGAGGAAGTACAGGCTGGATGGAAACTGGGGAGGTGGTGAGGGTGGGGAGGCTTTCTGGAGGAGGTACTGTTTTTACTGAAATGTGAGTAGGAATTAGCCAGATTCAGGGTAGGGACTATGCAGGGAGTATCCCAAGCAGGGGAGCTGTGTGTGAGGTTCTTGAGACAGGACAGGGGACAGATGAGACTCGGGTGAGAAGACATGGCCTTGCCTGAAGGTTCTCACAAGCCAGCGGAGAGGCTGTTTTCCCCGGAATATGGGCCACAGAGGGGAGAGGATGTGAGGCAGAGATTCTTTTCACCGCTCAGGGTGCTGCCTGGGAGAATTCCACCTCTGATTGGTGCTCCTTCCTTCCTGTGGGTCCCTGCGCCCATCCCTACTGCTCCCCAGTCTTGGGACCAGCAGGGCTCTGTGTCTGCTGTGTCCACTGCAGCTCTCAGCTCCTTTCAGCATGTTTTGTGGTGGTGCCAGGCTTTAAGCCCACCGTGGTGGTCAGGAGTACCTGGGCTGGCCTCAGCCCCAGGGAGAAGCCTCAGGGCCGTTCCCTGGAACAGCGACGTTCCCAAAAGGTGGCTCAGGAATACTTTGGAATGGAAGGGGGAGAAGCCCCCCACTTCAGGAGATGGTGGGCTATGGGGAGGGCTTAACTCACTTTCCAGGTGCCAGGACACTTGGGGTCCCTGAGAAGCCACCAGAGGCCAGATCAGCACCCTGGCGTGGGACTCCTAGCCTGTGTCCCATGTCCTGACCACCCGCTGCCCTCGCTTGCCTTTCTGCAGAGCCCAAGGAGCTGCCCTGCCTTGGAAAAGGATTTTGACACAGTTTCAAAATAAAGTGGGAAAAAATCTCTGAAGGGGAAAAAGAATAAACGCACTTCAAAGATGCAAAAGGAAACATTTATTTTTTTAAAAAAGGAAAAAAAATGGAAGGGTTTCTCATCCAACTCACTTGAGTGAAAGTTTCCAGCCACTGTGATGTGAGGTCAGAGGCTTCAGGGAGCGGGAAGTTCTGGATGCAAACACCTGGGGTGTCTTCAGTGCAGGTTCAGGATCAGTCTAACCAATAACGAGGGCCACCGTCCACCTGTCACCCTCTGTGTTCTGTGTGGTGGCGGAGATGCAAAGACCTGACTCCTGCCTCCAGCTGAGGGTCCAGTAGGGCAGCGAGGACTGTTGGAGAGTGTGACAGCTGTCGTGGCAGAAGGATTCCAGCGAGCGTGAAGGAGTCCAGGGGGCAGAGAGGGTTCACATCTGCGGGCTGGAGAGAAAGCTCAGTGCCGGTGAGGGCACACTTTGAAACCTGACTGGGGTTTCAGTGGACAGAGCCTGATCAGAGGCTTTCCAGGCAGAGCAGAAGGGCAAGGTGGGACATTCTCTAGTGCTTTGAGAAACAGGGCCATTCAGTTTTCTCAAACATTTCTTTATCTGCTTATCTATTTATTTAAAACTACTGTATTGAGAGTTATACATCATGTATAATTCACCCATTTGAAGTGTACAATTTACAAAGTTGTATAACTCATGCTGCAATCAATTTTGGATGATTTTCATCATCTGAAAGAAACCCTGTACCTGTTAGCAGTCACTCCCCATTCCCCAGGCCCTAAGCAACTGCCTGTCTACTCTCTGTCTCTGTGGATTTGCCTGCTCTGGATATCTTATACTAATGGAGTCATGTAACATACAATATATTAATGGATATCTAATATTAATGGAGTCGTATAATCTGCGATTTTTGGTGACTGATTCTCACTTTGCGAGATGTTTTCAAGGTTCACCCATGGTATAAACCATGTATCAGTACGTCATTCCTTTTTATGTTTTTCTCTGCCTCCATGGCTTTTTATGGCTGAGTAGCACTCTACTGTATAGATATACCCCACCTCATTCATCTGCTCATCAGTGATGGCCGTTTGTGTTGCTTCCACTTGGAGACTGTTATGAATATGCTGCTGAGAACATCTGTGTACCAGTTTTCGTGGGCATGTACGTTTTCAAGGCTTTTCTTTTTGAATGGGATCCAGGATAGTCCCGGTGAGGAGCAGGAGAAAAGAAGATGAATCAGAGGGACCTGCTCACCCACCAACTGCTCTGAGCAGTTGGGTGGGAGTGCAAACGGTCACCTCAGGATCCTGTTCTGGCCTCACTGGGAACTGGCGCTGTGTGAGGCCAGGGCAGGGCTGGCCCCCCACCAGCAGACACCCCCAGTGTTGTGTCCAATCTGGCAGCTGTTTGCTGGGCTGGAAATAGTCTAGGCAGCTGGTATTTTTCCTGGAAATCAGGTGCTTTTTCCTGTGTCTCACTGAAGGCCAAAATTAGTCAAACATGCAGAGAAGTGTGAGCTACACGTTAGTCTAGGGGAGGGGAGTGTTGTCAACAGGAAGCTGACCAGCCAGGGGAAAGGGGTGGTCAGGAAGGTGCAGGTCAGTAAGCCAAGTGTAAATTGGGGTTAAGGTGCAGTGCCCCTCCCCCATCACACATAGAGAGGCTGTGGTTTTGTTTATAGGAAATGCTGCAGGTAATCTCCCTGGCCCCATTTGATAGACAGGGAGACAAAGGCACTACATGGCAGGGATCTCCCATTCAGAAACAGAAGAAGGGCTAAAGCCACACTCTGGTTCTGCTGTCAGCAGCGGGTATGGTAAAACCCAGGCCTTGCCCTCAGCGTGGTGGCTGTTCTTGGGTTCACGGGAGGAGACTGAGGACACAAAAGTAAGAAAGGGTTTGTGCAGTTTTGGTCTCCTGAAAAAGAACTAAACTCCATCTTAAACCCAAAGCAAAAACATAAAATAGGGCTTTAATTACCATCTTCTTTTATCCTCTTTTCTTCCTTTTTTTTTTTGTTCCCCAGCCAGAAAACATTATGTTGTTGGACAAGAATATTCCCATTCCACACATCAAGCTGATTGACTTTGGCCTGGCTCATGAAATAGAAGATGGAGTTGAATTTAAGAACATTTTTGGGACCCCAGAATTTGTTGGTGAGTTTTAGGCCTGGTTTTCTCCCAGCTGAGAATCTGGGATCAACAGATGGAGAAATCCCAGGAGCGAACCCTGTGTCTGGGGCTGTAGCCTCTGGGCTGAGAGATGATGCCTTGCATGCATGCGTGTGTGCCAAGTGGCTTCAGTCATCTCCGACTCTTTGCTACCCTGTGGCCCGTAACCTGCCATGCTCCTTTGTCCACAGGAAATATCTTGCTGGCCTCTGGGTGAGGGTTGAGCACCAGCAGGGCAGTGGGAGGCCAGGTGGGGCGGGGGCCCTTTGCAGAGTTAAATCTTCCCAGAGCTGGCGCCACTTCCTGCTCTTAGACGAACTGATTGTGAAGATTTAAAATTACCTCACCCTGTTGCATTCCCATGAACTCAATCTTTCTGGAGTAGCTTTTGATTTCCTAAAAAAGAAAAGGGAAATTATCTGCCAGATGCCAGATCCACACACTTGCCTGTCCCATACATGTGGCCTTCATTCATACACAGGGTGCCCAGCTCCAACAGGCCTCTGGCAGCTCTGTCTTCCCTCTGTGTCTCCCACCTTGGCCCAGGCCGCAGAAAACCCCTTTTAGGACTTATGCCACAGGCCAGGGGGTCATAAAGAAGCAGCTTTGCAGAGGAGAAAGGAGTGAGAATTGAGAACCACCATCTCACTGCTCGGGGAGTTGAAATGCTCTTAGAGATGGAAGGAGGGCATGATTTCCTCAAAATCTGGGGACAGAAACTTCTGACCATAGTCTAAACAAAAAGAAAGATGAGCCAGATCATCCATCATGATGGAGTTTCAGGCCACATATACCAACTCTGCAGCCACTAGGGAATGAAACTGTAGAAGCCCCAGCGGGGAATCTTGGCATGTGCCAGGCACTAGGCCTGGTGTTCTGTATACAGACATTGTCCAGTTAATACCCATACACTCTTATGAAGCAAGTTCAAAATATTTTCTCCATCAAGTGCCTTATTCAAGGTAAAACAACCAGTATATATAGAGCGGAGATTCAAATACGGATACATCCAACATTAAAGCCTATGCTCTTTTTTGTGTGTGACTGCACTGCACGGCATGTGGAATCTTAGTTCCCTGACCAGGGATTGAACCTGTGCTCCCTGTAGTGGATGCGCAGAGTCCTATACACTGGACCACTAGGGAAGTCCCAAAGCCTATACTCTTTCCATTATACCAGGTTATCTCTCGAAGGAGCCTTTAAGGGGCTTATAATTTAGCTGTGGAAATAAGACATCAAACCATCAAACAAGAGTGCTAGCAGGATCTTTTCAGATCATCTGGTCTAGTTTGACAGATGTGGAATTGGAGAGCTAGGGGATTTTAGTTAAGGCCAACCAGTGGTTATTCTCTACCTACTAGATGATAGACATCAGATGCTGGAGACACAGGGATGGTAAGGAGCCATACTCAGAGTGACACACCCAGGGTCACACAGTCAGTTAGTGGTAGAACCAACTTGAACCTAGGGTGCAGGTATATAGTCTCAAACTTTGTCCAGGATAGCAGCCCACCATTCACATATGTGATAAAAATGCATGTTCTGTTTAAGTTCATACCAAGAGTTGAATAAGCGGTTCAACTAGAAATTCAGGGCAATAATGGGAGAGTTGTCATGAGAGAGGATGTGGTTAATTGTGAAGTGAGTGATATAGACAGCTCTGAAAGACTGCTATGCGACGTAGCCACTCTCACAAGGTCAGTGGGCTCAGCCCCAGCCTTGAGTGACAGACAAAGTGCTGGTGTTGTGGGTAGAGGAGGATCTAAAGGGGGGTGGGGTGGGGAAGAAGCTGGGGTGGAGGAGGCGCATATCCGAGGCACCCCGTAGCGAGGGCAGAGGGCCAGAATGAGTATGTTTATAGGGACAGTTCACTGTCCTCTCTAGATGGATCAGAGGGTTCACACAGGGTGGCAATGTGAGTGGGATGTTGATGGGCAGAGCCAGACAAACTGTGGAGGGATGTTCCCAGTGATATACTGGTAAATGTCTCACAGTCAGGTCTCAGGACAAAGCAAAATACAACCCTAATTTATAGCATTTACCAGGTTCAAGCTACCAACCTGTTTCACTGAATTCAGAGTTGGGAAGAGATGCCCACGGTTGACTCTTGTGAGCCAATATGATACAGCTCCAGTCCAGAAGTGGTCTTATTTGCTCCTTACAGATATATAGAGTGGTTTCTCAAGTCCCTGCCCAAATTATGATGACTTCCTTTTCATCATAGACCCCTGAACAGGTTATAACCACTGTTCCTTATTCCCTCCTTGAAATTTTAACCTGAGACCAGAGTTAAAAACTGTCAGCTTCTGGGAATGTGGTGGAAAACTTCCAAAAGGTCCTCTCACTACAAAATTGGGTTCTTGAGAAAAATATTGTTTTTAATGTGATTCTGGACTTAGGAAATAAGATAAATCTTTAAGTACAGTAACTCCTTCAGCATCACTTGTCCTACCCTAAAAATTGAGTGAAATGAACTTTGAGCTGTAGCTGTGAGCTGCAAGAATATTCAATAAGAGTATCTCTCCTAAAGGCAAGTGTACATGTCAGCATTTATCAGAGACTAGCAAGATTTAGTGGAGAAGGCAATGGCACCCCACTCCAGTACTCTTGCCTGGAAATCCCAAAGACCGCGGAGCCTGGTGGGCTCTAGTCCATGGGGTTGCTGAAAGTTGGACACGACAGAAGCGACTTAGCAGCAGCAGCAGCAGCAAGATTTAGATGTTTAAGGAAGTAAGATATTAAAATGATCAGATATTGGCTATAAAATAAATGGAATATTATGTAGAAATAACAGGTAAACTCATAAGAATGAGCAAGCAACAAGAGACTCAAAAATGACCAGGTTAATTTTTTAAAGAACCAGATAGAACTTTAGGAAATTATACGCTCATTGAAATTTTAAACTCAGTGGATGGGCCAAACAGCAGATTATACACAGCTGAGGAGACAATTAAAGAATTGGAAGACTGAGTTGGAAAAAATTAGCTAGATATCACCCAGTGGCAAAGATATAGAAACATTAAACAGAGGATAAGTGAAATAAGGTTAAAATAAAAAGTTTAACATCAGTCAATTTGGATTCCTAGAGGAGGGAATTAAGACAATAGAGGCAGTATCTGAATAAAACTGCTGAGAATTTTCAGAACTGATGTAAAAACATGCATCCCCAGACACAGAAACAACAGTGTATTTCAATCAGAAAGAAGTCCATACCTATGAAGTCCATACATTATACTTAAACTATAGGGCATCAGAGACAAAGAGAAGATCTTAAAAATCAACCAGAGAGAAAAGATAGATTGCCTGCAAAAACCAACAATAAACAAAAAACAATAATTGGACTGACAGCATACTTCTTAAAACACCAGTGTCCAATCGAATATAATATTCAAAGAACTGAGGAAAAATAAAGACTCCATAGTTGTGAAGAAATTGTATTTCAAGAATGAAGGTAAGAGATTTTTTAAAAAGCAAAATGAAAACAACAACAACAAAAAAGATGAAACAATAAAAACAACCTCCAACAGACCTTTGTTAATGGAACTTCTAAAAGGTGTACTTGGAGTTCTAAATGCCAGAAGTAATAGGAGCAAAGAAGTCAGTGAACATTAGGCCAATATAATTATTTTCTTTCCTAAATAATGATGATGATGATAAAGCTTAAATATGAGGTAGAAAAAAGATAGAAACTGAAGAAAATAATGTTAGATAGGACAGAGTCCTTGAAATTAGTGTTCTAAAATTCTTTTATTGTTAGAGGAGGGCCCAAATATTGATTTATGTTAGAATTTGTTTCATGTCCATAGTAAAATCTCAGGGGTAACCATTACAAAAATAGAAGTTAGGAAAAGTCAGTAAGAAAACTAACACGAAGTGATTTTTAAAAAAAAAGACAAGAAAGAAAAGCGCAGATGAAAGTGGACAATCAAAAGCACCTGGAGGACAGAAATGAGCATGTGTTTATATCAAGCAGATGAGCACTGGAAGGTGAGTTGTGCTTCTCAAACTCTATGAGGAACAACTTGGGGGAAAATAGTGTATCCTGTACAGCTTCTTCCATAAGATATAATACAAATAAATTCCTTGAACAGTGATCGTGGTGTGAGTGTCACAGCAATGTCAAATTGCTATACAAGTCTCTAAATACATACTCTCAACTTCTGTACGTATCTTGCCTGCAGACTGCACTTTGAGTAACACTGTCCTAGAGAAAGCCTTTTGTGTGTGTCTCAGGAGATGGGTACAGAAAAGCTCATAGCAATGTTTTTCTAATAAAAGATAATAATACAATAAAATAATAAAAATAAGTAGAGACCATCCAAGTGGTCACTAAGGGAATGCCTGGAAGATAGTCTGTATTCACAAAGTGGACTGTTATAGAGCAGTGAAGAGGAAAGATCGTGGGCGAACATTCAGTGAATAATAGAAGCATCAATTGAATAGGGAAAAATGGTCCATTGACGGTAGATGAGATGCAGCATGCCATCATTTTTAGGAAGCTAACAAGCAAAGCCGGGAAAGTGGTTCCTGCATCTGAGAGGGTGGAATGGTGGGCTCATCCTATAGATGCAGAGGTTTTGATATTGTTCTAGGGACAGAGGAGCCTAGTGGGCTACAGTCCATGGGGTCGCAAAGAGTCAGACACAACTGAGCGACTAACACACACTAACAAACAAACTTAGCCTTCCCTGCTCCACCTTCTCCCATTCGTGATTAACCAAACAGGCTCAGTCCTCCCTTTTCTAGTTATCGCCCCCTCTTTCTTTTCTATTTCATCACCAAGCTTTTTAAAAGAGTCATCTGCACTCTTATCTCACTGTCCACATCCAGCACTCTCTGGTCACTGCAGTGGGTGTGAAATTCAATACTCGCTTTCCAGGGCATCCAGGGCTACGGGCTTGATCTCCAGGCAGCATTTGGTTCTCTTCTCTCCTGGGTAGAATTTTCTTTCCTAGACTCTGCACCTTCTCGTGGTCCTGGCAGCATTCACATGGCTCCTGTTTCTACCTGTGTGATGACGCCTGTGTGATGACCTCATTCCCACCCCAGGTACCCAGCCTGTTCCTAGCATCTTCTTTTGGATGCCCCTCGGACATCACCCCTTGCTCCTCACCTCAGCGGCCACCAGAATGTCCTCCCACCCCTGCTCAGGTGGGAGGTGCCCTCTTTAGACACCCGCAGAGGAGTGTGGATTCTCTCTCTGCCTCCTTTTCTCCCCCATCACCTTCTAGCGCTGGCTGACTGGTTTCCAGCTGAGAATTCTAAAGCAGTCTTTATCGTGGGCCCCACTGTCTGTCCTGCACCCTCCTCTCCCCACCCTCCTCTTCCTTTTCCAGGGGTCGCCTTGTGCTTTCTGTCTTCGTCACTATCAGAATAACAGGCAACTTCTTCCCTCAAAATCCTTAGACCCAGGTTATCTCCATTCGCCTCTCTAATTTTCCTTAGGGAGAGTTCAGGATGGAGACATCTGGCATCTAATTCCCTAAAACTCCTTAAGATCATCTCTTCTCCTTTTCATACCCCTGCTGACTCTTCAATATGGCTTCTTTCAGCTCCAGAAATTGTGAACTATGAGCCCCTGGGACTGGAGGCTGACATGTGGTAAGTGGGACAGGCCACCCAGGTGGCCCCAGATCCTGGCTCTGGCTGACATCCCGCTGGATGAAAACCTCTTCCTCCACACTCACCTTTAAGAGCCTCTGGCTGCCCCTGGGGTGCTGGCATGTGGCCAGTTAGCACATGGCCGAGGCAGAGAACAAGGGGCTGGAAGCTAGAGGTACAGGCTCACCCTGAGACCTGCCATAGCTGTGATAGACATACTAGTGACAGTAATTCGTTCTGTTGGTCAGCCATGTGATCACTGGGGGCCTCATGTGTTCTAGCTTCCGTGCTGGGCCGGGCATACCACAGCGACTGACTGCACAGACGGGGCTCGTTTCATATGAGCTGTGCTATCCAGTTGGCTGAGTACCTTGATCACTTGGTTTTCTAAAATTCTCCCAGTGGTCCTGTAAGATAGTTATTATTACCCTCATTTTACGAGGAGAAAGAGGCTCAGAGGTAGTCATCACAGCTGTAAGTGGGTCCTCGGACTCAGCGTCCAGAGCTGGCTGACTCTGAGCGAGTCCAGGCTGCTGCTGAAGTGTGGGGTGGGGAGGGGTGTGGGGCTTGAGGCAGCGCGTGGGGGCTGCCGTGAAGGGACCCTCAGACCCATGCGGGGAGTCGCTGGTCTGGGGGGAGAGCCAGGCGGCTCTGACTTGACTGTTCTTTGTTTTGCAGGAGCATTGGTGTCATCACCTACATCCTGTGAGTATGACTGATCCCGGGGCTCTGACCCAGCTCAGATCCACGGGGAGCAGGAGGAATGAGAGAGGGGCAGGCAGACAGACAGACTGACTGACGTTTCCGGAGCACCCACCATGACCCTATGAGTTAGATCCACACAGCCAACCTGAGGCTCAGCGCTCTCAGCTTGATTTTGTACCTTTGAGCCTGGGCTTGGGGCTGGGCAGGAAGCCGGGAGAGCAGCCGCAGCCCTCCAATCAGCACTGCTTGTGTTTGCATCCTCCCTGTGGCCAGGATCCACCACGCAGTCTCACCCGGACCCAGGGTGAGACAGCAGATATTATTGAGGACAGCCCTCAAGTCACCATGCCCGTCCGGATCCTGCCTCGTCTTTCTCTGCCTTTCCTCTCCCTTCCCCAGAACCCCTTTTCCTCTCACGTGCTGTCTCTTCTCTTTTCCCCAGAGTCTCTCGTTCTTGACTCTGAAGTATTAAGTACTTAAGCAGAGATTTCCTGCATTGTGTATTGAAATTGTCACTTTCCATCTCTATGGCCTTGGGCAGAAAAACAACTTCTGGGCTTGTTTTTCTCATCAGAAATATAGGAATCATAAACTTCCTGCCACGGTGTGTTGAGGATTAAATAACCCGACGTGCAGACTTCCTAGCACTGCTCAGACAGACATTGCTGATTAGCTGGTGTTCATTACATCAGTACTCACCAACTGTTTCCGCTCACAGCACTCCTGGAAAATGCTGTTTTTATGGCACTCTGGGTAAGAGGCTGCCCACAGCCAGAGGGCATGAAGGATGGGGAGGCCAACACTCAGCTCTCTCAACACCCCTGTAATCCCTCCTGACTCCTCTTGGACTGGGAGCTCTGCTGATGTGGTGGATGCCATTCCCCCCTGCCCTGCCCCTGCCCCCTGAGTTGCAACAGAGGGTGTCAACCCAGGCAGCAGGTCAGACTTTTTTTTCTTTTTCTTCATATCAGACCTTTTAATATCTGCTATGACCCAGGCCCCACTCCAGATCTATGAAATCAGAATCACTAGGAGTAAGATCTAGGCATTAGTATTTTTTTAAAAGCCATAGAGGAATCTGATGCAGAGAGAATTTGGTGCATTGCTGCATAATTCCAGATTAGAGCCAGGATATTCAGACAGGGGCTCTTAATCTTCAGAACTGTGACTTCCATATAGAAATAGTAAGGAATTCCAGCATCTCCAGGGCACACAATCTTCCTGTAGCTCACCGAATTCCATACAGTTTATTGACCGCCTGATCCTCAGTGAACACAGTACCAGGCACTCGGGGTACTAAATGGAGAGTCTGTCCTGCTTGCCTGAAACTTTTTTTGTGCTAACTCTCACCCAGTGGGACCAAGGTTGTGCTTTAGGTGTGAATGTGGCTTTGTGAGACAAATGGGAGAGCCACTGGTTTGCTGGGACTGCAGAAAGTTTAATGGGAGAGAGGGAGCGGGAGAGGGAGATAGGAGAGAGAGATTGATTTGAACTGGGCTGGAAAGAATGAGATGAATTTTCCTGGTGGAAAGGAGAGGAAGTGCCATCCTGGCTGAGGAAGGGGACAGCGAGTGTGGTAAGTTCAGTGAAAATACCGAACATGTGGTGGGGACCAACTTTTGATGCCTTTCTGAGAAATTTAGATGTGATTCTGTAGAAAACAGGAGGGAGGGTAGGGCCCAAGGGCTTCTGGGACAATGGCATATTTTGAATATTAGGCAGGAGACAGTAGATGAAGGAGTCACTGTTTGAATAGCACATTTTTTTTTTAATGTAAAAAATATAAAAGAATGAAACTAGAACATATTCTAACACCATACACAAAAATAAACTCAAAATGCATTAAAGATCTAAACGTAAGACCAGAAACTATAAAACTCCTAGAGGAAAACATAGGCAAAACACTCTCCAACATAAATCACAGCAGGATCCTCATGACCTACCTCCCAGAATATTGGAAATAGAAGCAAAAATAAACAAATGGGACCTAATTAAACTTAAAAGCTTTTGCACAACAAAGGAAACTATAAGCAAGGTATAAAGACAGCCTTCAGAATGGGAGAAAATAATAGCAAATGAAGCAACTGACAAAGAGTTAATCTCAAAAATATATAAGCAACTCCTGCAGCTCAATTCCAGAAAAATAAACAGCCCAATCAAAAAATGAGCCAAAGAGCTAAACAGACATTTCTCCAAAGAAGACATGCAGAGGGCTAACAAACACATGAAAAGATGTTCAACATCACTCATTATCAGAGAAATGCAAATCAAAACCACAATGAGGTACCATTTCACACCAGTCAGAATGGCTGCGATCCAAAAGTCTACAAGCAATAAATGCTGGAGAGGGTGTGGAGAAAAGGGAACCTTCTTACACTGTTGGTGGAAATACAAACTAGTACAGCTACTATGGAGAACAGTGTGAAGAGTCCTTAAAAAACTGGAAATAGAACTGCCTTATGACCCAGCAATCCCACTGCTGGGCATACACACCGAGGAAACCAGAACTGAAAGGGACACGTGTACCCCAATGTTCATCGCAGCACTGTTTATAATAGCCAGGACATGGAAGCAACCTAGATGTCCATCAGCAGACAAATAGATAAGAAAGCTGTAGTACATATACACAATGGAGTATTACTCAGCCATTAAAAAGAATACATTTGAATCAGTTCTAATGAAGTGGATGAAACTGGAGACTATTATACAGAGTGAAGTAAGCCAGAAAGAACAGCAATACAGTATACTAACACATATATATGGAATTTAGAAAGATGGTAACGATAACCCTGTACGCGAGAGAGCCAAAGAGACACAGATGTATAGAACAGTTTTTTGGACTCTGTGGGAGAGGGTGAGGGTGGGATGATTTAGGAGAATGGCATTGAAACATATATATTATCATATGTGAAATGAATCATCAGTCTAGGTTTGATGCAGGATACAGGATGCTCGGGGCTGGTGCACTGGGATGATCCAGAGGGATGGTATGGGGAGGGAGGTGGGAGGGGGGTTCAGGATGGGGAACACATGTACACCCGTGGCAGATTCATGTTGATGTATGGCAAAACCAATACAGTATTGTAAAGTAATTAGCTTCCAATTAAATAAATTTATATTAAAAATATTTATTTGTTTGGCTGCACAAGGTCTTAGTTGTGGCACACAGGATTTTCCATCTGTTGTGGGATCTTTAACTGCAGCATGGGAACTCTTAGTTGCAGCGTGTGGGATCTAGTTCCCTGACCAGGGATTGAACCCAGGCCCCTTTCACTGGGAACACAGACTCTTAGCCACTGGACGACCAGGGAAGTCCCTGAATGACACCTTCTTGACAAACCCTGCAGGGAACCTCATACACCCCTCTAGCCCTTAATGGCCCATCTAGTGCCACACTTGTCAGGCTTTGCTCAGGATGCTCATTAGCCTAGAAGACCTTCCATCTCCTTCTCTGACTGCTGACAGCCTCTTCAGGACAAAACTGGTGCAAATGTCAGCTCTTCCATGAGGCCTGCTCTGGGCCTCCCAGAGGTCCTGGGCTCCTCCAGCCCTTTGTCTGTTCTTTATTTTATTCTGTGTTCCACTGGAGATTATGAAGAGCCAGGTCTCTGTTTCTCTCCCCTCCTCTTTCAAGTCCCTTGAAGACACAGTTCTCTCTTTCAAGCCCTTCGTAGGCACTCCATTAAGTGTATTGAATTGGACTCGTTTGAAAAACTGTTGACTGGAACCCCTGCAAAAGATTGTGGGGAGCCTCCCATCCCCATGCAGCAGTCCAGGTCCCTGAGTCCATCACCCCCACTTCCGCCTCCTTTCTTACAGTCACATATCCCCTCTCTGTGTGCCCAGCCTTAGTGGAGCATCCCCTTTCCTGGGAGACACGAAGCAGGAAACACTGGCAAATATCACAGCAGTGAGTTACGACTTTGACGAGGAATTCTTCAGCCAGACCAGCGAGCTGGCCAAGGACTTCATTCGGAAGCTTCTGGTTAAAGAGACCCGGTAAGAGGACAAAGAAGAGAAGGGCCCTGGCCTCTCAGGTCCTGACTGTCTCCTGCCACTTCTCCCATAGACATGCCAGCCTGTGCCTGGTTTGCCACGGGCTGTCAGCGACCATTATGGTCTAATCCGGGCAGATGCTGAGGAGTGTAAACTGGCCAAGACTTGGCTTTCATCTTGTTTACTCAAGTCTTTCTTTTCCTGCTGAAATGCAAATAACCATGTGTGTGTGTACGTAAGTCAGCCTGGATTTTTTTTTTTAGAGCTCTTTATTTTTTGCAGTTTGTCTCAAAGGTACCTGGAACTAGAATTCGTTAAAGGAAAGGGGCAGGGTTTTTAAGACGATTCAGGTGGGAGTGGGGAGGGTGTCCAGCCCAGAGGGGTCAGAACAGTGGGACCATAGGAGACCTGCTAATCCCACCCCTTCCTCAGGGCTCAGGGTAAGCCCCATGGGTGTGTGATCAAAGGAGATGGGCAGGGAGTTGGAGGGTGCTGGCTGCCCAGAGGATGGATGAGCTGAGGCAGGGGTAAATCCTCACATTCTGGAAGGCCGTGTCCTCTTGATCCCATAGACTTCAGAGAGACATAGAGTGGGGTCCCCTAAAGTGCAGTGCCTGGTTTCGCTGTTGAAGGGCAATGGTAGGAGGGATTGCCCCACCTGGGTACAGAGCAGAGAAGAGCAGAGAAGAGATCTGGAAGGCAAACAGAAAAACAGAGATCAAAGTCTTCCCCATGGAGAGCATCTAGGACTCTCCAATAGTGTGGGCTTGGGCCCTGCAACCCTGGGACCAAAGATGAGGGTTTATAGAAGGTCATTCCATTGAGAGGTCTGCCTGGACTGCTTTCTCCAGTATGCAGGAGATGTAGCCAGTCCCCCATCCACCTCTGCATTCCTTATGATTCTAGTTTGATGGCAGTGGTTGAAGGATGCCAAAAAGCAGGTCTGAGAAGAGTGAGAATGGAGACTGCTGCTCTCAGCTTCTCATGGATCATCACTGTTTTCTCATCTTCATTTAGGAAGCGGCTCACGATCCAAGAGGCTCTCAGACATCCCTGGATCACGGTAAGCGCTTGGTGATGAGTTTCAGCAAGCAGGTTCCTGCCCTGTTGCCAGGGATTCCTGGGCCAGATTTAGGGGACCTGTGACAAGGCCTTTGATTGAAACACTGACCCCTAAGCACAGATGGAAGCTAGTTGGGGGTCTCCAAGGGTCTGGGCTTGTTCAAATAGGTCTGCGAGTTTAAGTTTCTATGTCATATGTTCAGGTAACTAATGAAAAGAAACTTTCACAAACCTCAGTTGAAATCTTTGCTCTTTGAGTAATCTTAAAAACTGTTCTTTGTCACAAGACCCGTGTGCGTGCTAAGTTGCTTCATTGTGTCCAGCTCTTTGCAACCTCATGGACTGTAGCCTGCCAGGCTTCTCTGCCCATGGGATTCTCCAGGCATGAAAACTGGAGTGGGTTGCCATGCCCTCCTCCAGGGGATTTCCTGACCCAGAGATAGAACCTGCGTCTGTTACATCTCCTGCATTGGCAGAGGGGTTCTGTACCAGTAGCGCCACCTGGGAAGCCCCTATCAGAAGACACGTCACAGTTATTCTCAAAAAAGAAATCAGGACTCCTCGGCTATAGAGATCAGCGACAGTTGAAAACCTCAGATTTGTTACCAGGGCTCCTTGTTTCTGACTTTCAAGGCTCTGAGTTAAGGATGACTCAAACCGGGTCAGTGGCTTCCTTAGGCACCCGGCAACCTCAGAGAATGGGCTGCCCAGCTGGAGGCCTGCTGGGGGAGAGGCAGCCACCCCTCAGGGCAGTTCTGTTCTCTCTGGGGAGGGTGGGGCACAAAGGTGACTTCCTGCCTAACCCACTTTGTAACTGGGCTTCTGGCTGCTGGGTGTTCAGAGGGCCTGGCAGTCTGGTCTCAGTGAAGTGCTTGTGATAAGCACTTTGGTAGGATGGGAATCAGGGGAGTGGGACTCTGACCCTTGTTCTGCTGATGGATGAGATGTGCCCTTCTAGGAACGTCAGCAGACCTCTCTTTCACTGAAATTGTTAAGTGGGAGAGCTGGCGAGGGTGATCTGAAGGTGCAGATGAGAACGGGCAGAGATCCACAGGAGATGGGAGAGCAGAGAGGGCCGGAGTGCCCTGGAGAAGGCTGGGTTCATTGACTCAGTGAAGGATGGGGAAGGCTGAGGGCCTTCTAGGTTTGAGTGCAGAGTTGGGGAGTCTGGTGGGCTGCGTCCTTGCTCAGCATGCTAAATATTGCTGAGGCCCAGGGAGCCCACAGGCCCTGATGGAGAGAAGCCCCAGTTTCCCCCATCAGCCATGGCCTTGTGTGCCTCCTCTCTGGAGTGGATGCTTGCAGAATCCTGGCTGTAGCCTGCTTATCTGCGCAGCACCCTTAAATGCTATGCACGCAGAGACCCTCTCTAATGACCGTGGACCACCCTGCCTGGAAATGCGTGTGCAGGCAGCACCCTGCCCTCCTCGACCTTTCTGATGGTCTGTGGGGGTGCTCATCCCGCCCTGGTCCTCCCATGGCCTGGCGCATGCGGTGAATGCAGAGGCGGCTCGAATGCCTTCCGCCTGCACCTTGGAACAGACATCAAATTAACTCTGGCCCTTCTGTCTAAATATCCACCAGTCCAAAGGAGAGATCAGAGCCCCAGAACAGCACAAGGCAGAGCCCAACCAGCTGAAGACCAAGCGCCTGAGAGAGTACACCCTCAAATGCCACTCAAGCATGCCCCCCAACAACACCTACGTCAACTTTGAGCGCTTTGCCCGTGTGGTCGAGGATGTGGCTCGAGTGGATCAGGGCTGCCGGGCCCTGACAGGGACCCATGACACCATCCAGGATGATGTGGAGACCCTGATCTCCATCTACAATGAGAAGGAGGCTTGGTACCGGGAGGAGAGCGAGAGAGCCCGGCACGACCTGTCTCAGCTCAGGTACGAGTTCCGCAAGGTGAAGTCCTCGAAGAAGCTCCTTCGAGAGGACGTCCGGGCCACAGGGTCCCGCCTTGGGGGCACAGCCAGGAAGCTGGACCACCTGCAGACGCAGTTTGAGACCCTGAGGCAGGAGCTCTCAGCAGACCTCCAGTGGCTCCAGGAACTGGTGGGCAGCTTCCAGGTGGAGAGTGGGAGCGTGGACAGCCCAGGTTCCATGTTCTGCCGGGATGCTAGTGAGTCCCTTGGGGAGCTGCTCAACAGATCATGTGGCGAGGAAGTCTTGGCCGGCTTGAAACTCTGAGCACCAGCATCAGGTCATTAATGCATCGTGGATGATTTGCTGAAGCCTGCTCCCAACTTCCCTGCTGGGCATCAACTCAAATTCTCCTGCAGGGGTGTGTGTCTGTAGCATAGCCTTCCACCTCCTGCAAGAATCCAGAAGCATGGAGGGACTAGCTAGTTATCATTCTGTGCCTCCTCTCACCTGCCTGGTTTGTTGGGTGACTTGCTGGGCAGCCAGGCTGTTGAAACAATTGCTGTTGAATACCCCTCAGCATTCCCTTCTCCAGAGGGAGACAGCTGGCCCTGGGGAGACACTCGGAGAGACACTCAGTAACTATTTGTGATAATGGACTTGTTCACATCTCACTTCCTGCTTTATGGACTTCAGGTCTTGGGAACGATTTGAGTTACCTAGGGCTAATAGTCAGCTTGATGTTTTCCTTCTACTGATGGCAGAATTTTAAATTCACAGAGAAAAGATTACTTTTCATTTACATTGACATTTAACTTACCAAGCATTTATGTTTGTGATCCTTAAAAAAACTCTGTGAGACAGGAAGATAGGTGATATTACTCTTGTTGTTACTGTTATTTCCATGAAACTGATGAGGAAACTGGCCTTCAGGGGGAAATGACTTATGCAGGGTCATTCATAGCTAGTTGATACAGATGAAACACGAACCCAGGATGCCTGAGTCTAAGATGAGGTATTTAGGAACAGATAGCTTTTGATGTAAAAATGCACTTTAATATTAAAGTTCAGATCCCAGAGGTAAAATAAGCAACTTCATGTATTTTGCCAGGTAATGTGGAAGCCTCGTACCCTCTAAGCGACTGTCCTAAGAAGTGTGTCCCAGAAGGCAGGCAGTTTATTGTTCCCATCCAGCCCTTCCCTGTCTGAAGATCAACCTGAGGATTAGGAGGGAAGGGGCAGCATCTTGCCCTTCTCCACCTTCCCTCCTGTGGCTCAGGGCTCCAACCTTCTGTTGGGAATGAGAACCCTTTTCTCATGTCCCTAAGGTCTGAAGAGGGTGGGCATTAAGATTGGGAAGCATGAGGCCCAGTGGTCCCTTCCTGACCGCAGGCTGTGCGCGCCCCTCCCTAAAGACTGGATCATCTCGTCTCGCTTTTCCCAGAGGAGGAGACAGCCAGCCAGCTCCCAGAGGCAGAGTGTGGAGAGTGGGCCCAGCGCTGTGCTAGAAGCTGGGGGTGACAGAACAGATCGTATCGTTCCAAGGTGCCTTCACAGACTCACAAACCCCCTTGTCGGAGAGGAAGGGTAGGTGTTATTCTGAATTTGGTGCTGAGGAAACAGAGAGGGTGTGATTTGCCCAAGGGCACAGTAGTGGCAAAAGTGGACGCCTTCTGACGGGGTCTTCTGCTTCCTTCCCTCTGGCTGCCCTAGGTGCCAGGGGTCCACTCTGCTATGGGGCAAGTTCTACCAGACACACCCATCTATCCACTTGCAAAGAATTGTTCAGCACCTGTCAACTGCTGGGCACTTGACCTGTCCCCAGGGATACAATGTTGAGTGAAAACAGGTGTGTTTCCTGCCTTCATGGAGTTTGCAGTAAAGGACTCCATGTTGATCTAGAACATTCTGAAGAGATAGAACTGCAGCTGGGACAGATGCTATGAGAAGATTGCAGCACTGCAGAAGCCTGCAGTGAGGGTGGGGGGTGACCTAGTCAGAAAGGGTGTCCCTGAGGTGGTGACTCTAGAGCTGAGATCAGCAAAGCAAACCAGGGAGGAGGTAGTTTTCCCCACAAAACTGTCACGCCAGGGCTCTGTGCTGGGAGGGGGCCTGAGAGCTGAAATTGCTCAGGTAGAAAGAAAGCTGGAGAGGGAAGAAGAGGAGTATGATGTAGATGTGGCTGGAAAGAAGGCAGGACCAGTAGAGCTTTGCCATACTGAAGAGCTCTGTCTCCATCCCAAGGGTCGTGGGACTGAAATGGGTGCCCAACATTCAGCAGCCTGATGTCATGGCAGGGGTGGGGGTTCCCAGGGAAAAGCACATTTGGGGCATGGTTTAGAATGATTCCATGAAACCATGTCTTTAAAATCCTACCTCCCTTTCTGTTACATGCTGGATCACTTTGTAACAAACAGTTTTCATCAAGTAGAGGAAACCATATTTTCACCAAATGTAAGATGCATCATTATTTTATGACTCCAAAATAAATTTAAAAAGAAGCCCAAGATGGGAAGTCTAAGAGAAAATCCCAATACAAAGCTGGGGCACCCTCACTGAGAGGGGAGGTAAGAAATAAAGCCACCAGGTAGGAGGGGAAGGCAAGGGAACGTGTGCATTTCAGGCTTGAAACTGGGTCGCTCAGTCGCTCAGTCACATCCAACTCTTTGCAACCCCGTGGACTGTAGCTCACCAGGCTCCTCTGCCCATGGAATTCACCAGGCAAGAATACTGGAGTGGGTAGCCATTCCTTTCTCTAAAGGATCTTCCCGACCCAGGGACCAAACCCGGGTCTCCCGCGTTGCAGGCGGATTCTTTACTGAGCCACCAGGGAAGTCCTGACGCTGGGTAGAAGGGTGGAAAAGTCCTCCCCTGAGAACAAGAGCCTCAGGCTGGTGGTACTCAGACAGAATCCCTTTCTGCATCTATACAATTTCCTCTCTTCATTTATACAATTAGTGGAATCCAAAAGAACCTCAAGCAAGAAATCTAATGTTGCACAGTCTGAGCCTGGGTGACCCCGATGGCTAGCAGAAGCAGTGTGGTCATCTCCTGGAACACCTGCCTTCACTTCAGACCCACAGGAAAGATACGATGCCGTTGTTTGAGAGAGAAGTCCTGATTTCAGAGATCCAAAAATGTGCATCTTGGAATCAATGAAAGATGGCAAAACCCTATTTTCTCTGCCCTGTCTGGGAGAATTGATACAAACAGTCCATCTACAATCTCTCCAAGAACTTTTCTGCCCTGTCACAGGACAGGATATAATCATTTGGCATAAGACACCGCAGAGATTAATGGTCCCTTTGGCCAGGTCAACCAAGTCAAGGGCTTCCCTGGTAGCTCAGGTGGTAAAGAATCCGCCTGCAATGCAGGATACCTGGGTTGGATCCCTGGGTTGGGAAGATGCCCTGGAGAAGGGAATAGCTACCTACTCTAATATTCTTGCCTGGAGAATCCCATGGACAGCGGGGTCTGGTGGGCTACTGTCCGTGGGGGCACAAAGAGTCAGACACGACTGAACGACTAACTCTCTAACTTGGCAAGTCAACAGATTCCTAAGGCAAGGAAGCCCCTGATTGAGCAACTCAGGGCAAACTTCCTTGTGAGGGTCGAAATAAAATGCAATAAAGGAGTAAGCCGTGGATGATGATTTGAATTAGGGAGACTGGGAAAAGAGCGGAAGAAGTGGTTATTTTCGAATCCTAGCATCAGCTACACGCTATCCGTGCTGGAGGTTCTCAGGGGTGAGCCATCTGACAGCCACCTTTTACAGCATTTTACGGGACAGGGTTTGTCTAGAGTCTCCCAGCCAGTTCCCAGAGCTCACTGGAGTCAGAATCATAAGTGGATTTCTTCACTGTAGTACAGTCGTTCTCTCCATGTTCGTGTCCAGTCGTGGGTAATAGCTTGTCATTTAGATGTTTTATGAACAGACTCTTTTATTTAAGAGTTTCCAAAGACAAAGTGAAGTGAACTGAAAACTGCCCTCCAAGTCTTTCAGGGAAGTCAGAGGGGACCATGACCTTCCCCTGCCCCCTGACTAGTCCAACGCCCATCACCCTTTGGCAGCAGAACCTGATGCCAAGGGGAGTCCAAGGAGGCTGGTGGAATGCCCAGCCAGAGGACCTGCTTGATTCTCCTCCACATGCCCACAGCTGGCATTTTAACAGTGACATCAAGAATAGGGCAGAGCAGGGCGGACGAGGCAGGATCGGGTGCTTCACTGGCATCTAGACAAAGGCCTGGTGGGGGCTGCCGCTCTGTGGGCCAGCCCGTGTGCCATCAGAGGATCTTTTCATTCATCAGGCTGTGAATGAGAAGTCAGCGTCTGTGCTCTCTGCTGATGCCATCGTGGAGAGGGCAAGGTGAGCCTGTAACATCTTCCTGAACAGCGGTTCCCACAAGGCTGGAGAGTTGGCGCCTGGAGAAGGCAGCAGCCTGTCCTGCTCTGGGGCAGATGCGTGAGGCGCACAGTCACCCGGCTTTGTGCTGGGAAGGGTGGAGAAGGTGTGATGGTGGGCCGTGCTTCTGCAGACTCGGGATGATGGTAGCGAAGGGCGGGAGCAGAGTCCGAATGTGGGAGAAGCCAGAGTCTCCGCCGTGAACTCCTCTCCCCACAACACCCACCCACCCACCTCTCCAGGCGATTACGAAGGCGGTGGCTCCCCACATCACTTCTTCAGGCAGCACGGCGGTCCCGTGCCAGGGAGAGCTGGCTGTGTGCTCAGCTATCACGCCTGCTCTCAGCCTCTGTACACGTCTGTGGGACTGAATGGCCCTTTCTCCTTTGTCTGTGAAAACTCTTGGCCTGTGGAGATTTTTTGCCCTGGAGAGGAGACCCAGCAGTGGGCATATTTGAGGAGTGGAAGCGGCCAGTTCTATGAATAAACACTGATTGTGTCCTGGCTCTGGAGGGAGGTGACAGATAAGGACAAGACAACCCTTGAATAAAAGACTCAGTGTCTGGCACAGATAGGGCCCCAACCAACCGCGAGTGAGAAAGGCCATAGTGAGTGATGAAACAGAGGTACCTAATAGTCCAAAAAACAGGAGGGAGATGAACTCTGAGGAAAGGTAAGGAGATGGCAGGGGTTTCTCAGGTGGCACTCATGGTAAAGGACCCACCTGCCAATGCAGGAGACATAAGAGATCAAGGTTCAATCCCTGGGTGGGGAAGATCCCCTGGAGGAGGGCATGGGAACCCATTCCAGTATTCTTGCCTGCAGAATCCCATGAATAGAGGAGCCCCGTGGGTGGGCTACAAGTCCATAGGGTCACAAAAGAATTGGATATGAATAAAGCACTTAACATTCTCGAAAGGAGGTGGCAGAGGGCATAAACATTCTCGGGGCCGAGGGGTGTCTTCCACCAACACTCCCCTCCCTCTATAACCTTGGGAAGGTGCCAGGCAGAACTTGGAGGGATGGGATGAGTTAGGATTGTGGTCTGGAACCTAGAGCTGTTAAACGGAAATTAAAGGAGATTACAAAGATTCAAAAGAAGGAGAGTTTGTATTTTTAGCTTTTCCTTATGGGAGATTTTCAAAACTTGCATAGAAGGGTTAGGAATGGCTGAGTGAATTCCATTTATCTATTACCAGCTTCAAAGTATTTTAAAGCAAACTTCAGACTCACTTAACTGATAAATTTTCCAGCACAAATCTCTTATAAAGCGTTTCTTTTTTACCATGACCACTGCTCCATGATTGCCCCGGACAAAATCAAGAATAATTACTTATTACCACCTGTATGCACAAGCCCCCATTCTTCTCGAGGGTCTCCTGCTATACCCAGTATGTTCAAATCAGGATCCAAACACAGTCCACACATGGCAGGTGGATATCTAATGTCTCTCAAGTCTCTTGTCTTTAGTCCTACTAGAGGGAGAGCTTTTGAAGCTTTTCTTGGGAATGAAAAAGTTGCTCAGAAAACTGAATGTCCCAGAGAGAAGATGAAAAGGAAGAGTGTATGCATGCTGAGACCTGACTCAGAGAAGTAAGGTCAGGTCAGGCAAAGAAAGGGGCATTCTACTTCTTTCCATTGGCATGCTCAGTAGCAGGACAACGTGCAGGCACACAGCCTCACTGAAGCTTCCCCTACTCAACCATAGGGAGGCAGACTCAGGCCTCCTTTCCTGGGTAAACGGCGAGGTAAGGCCAGCAGGGCTCCAGCCAGCAAAACAATCAGCAAAAGTGAGAGGTGGAGATGCCACCTACAGAGGAAGGAGCCAGGCCCAGAATGATAGTCCTGGGCGAACCAAGAAACTGGGTGCTCAGCTGTCCTTGGCTTTCTGTGGAGGATGGGGCTGGAGGAGTGACTCAGATGGAGGTTTGAAAAGTTGCAATCTGTTTTCAGTTTCTGGAGGAGGCTGGAAAACCAGGATTCTGGTCTTTATGCCTGGAGGGATGGCTGCTGCTTCGTCTCCCTGCTCTGTGGATGTTGGTGCTGGCCCAGCTCTCCACAGCGGGCATTTTTTTAAACTGGAGGATAACTGCTTTACAGTGTTGTGTTACCTTCTGCTGTACAGCAGTGTGAGCCAGCCATCAGTGCACATATATCCCCTCCCTCTAGAGCCCCTCCCGCCCCACCCCTCTTCCCACTCCTCTAGGCCATCATAGAGCGCCAGGTTGAGCTCCCTGTGTGATACAGCAGCTTCCCATTCACTGTCCATGTTACACATGGTAATGATTACGGTTGGAGGAAGCTGGTTGTATGCGCTTAGTCGTGTCTGACTCTTTATGACCCCGCAACGCTCCTATGTCTTAGATTTCCCAGGCAAGAATACCAGAGTGGGTTGCCACTTCCTATTCCAGGTAATGTGTATATTTCAAATTATATTCTCTCAGTTTATTTCACCCAGTTCTTGCCCCCACCATCCATGTCCACAAGATCGTTTTCTACATCTGCGTCTCTATTACTGCCCTGCAAATATGTTCATCAGTACCATTTTTCTAGATTCCATATATATGCATTAATATGAAATATTTATTTTTCTCTGACTACTTCACTCTGTAAAACGGCTCTCTGAAGGACTTTTTCAGAGGCGTTTGAGTCCACATAAACAAAACCTGACTTTAGCCACAGAGTTCTGTCTTCTTTTCTCCTTTCTCAGCATTTTTCTGTGACGCTAAGCGCACTCCTAGGAGCCTGGTCAAAGCTGCCCACACTGGCGTCACTGAAGGACCACAAGGCTGAGGGGTTTGTTTGCAGAAAGGGGAGGGTCAGGAGAAGGTGGAACAAATCCCATTATCCCTCACACCCTCAGGTTAATCCAAAGTGTTGATGTCACATTCCTTCTGGAACTTAAGTCACTGCAGAATTTACCTCTCTGACTTCAAGACCTAGAGATAGCATCAGCATTTGGTGAGCCTCTTAGCAACCGACAAGGCCCATTGATTGGGAAAGGCCAGCCTGACAGGTTTACATACTCTTCCTTGGAGTTCATGCTGTTTTGTGTAGAACACAGGGTCCTTGAAGTGACTATGTTACCTCCCAGGAGCAGCCTGTGGGAATGGTCCCGCGTGATACTGCCGTTGGGCATCTCCGCTTAGTGGCTGACACTGCTGGACCAGTTGGAAGGTGGGATTCTCACTAACGGGATTCCCCTGGCCTGCATGTCGACCTTCCAACCATGGGGTTTAGTTAGCTAACTCTCTCCTGGCAAGGGAGCCAATCAGTAAGTAGACAAGTAGAGGTCCCTTTGGTCCCAGGGTCCACTAACTCCAGCTCATCAAACTTTCCAAGTGCAAGAGTGTTCCCTGCCAGGATTAGACTGGAAAGTGAATAGCAGATATTTGTGAAGTTAGAGGTAGAAATGTTCTGTGGGTGGCAGGATGCCAATGACCTTGGGAAGGAGGTACTAGTTGCTGGGAGGTACAGAGCAGGGGGATTAACAACAACTGAATAAATACAGAATAAAAGGTCAGGTAGTGACAGGTCCTGTGAAGAACTAGGGCAGAGGCACAGGGACTTGCACAGGGCAACCAGTGTGCTAGTTTACATAGGGTGACCCTGAGAAGGTGCACTGGAGCACACACCTGCATGAGATGACAAAGTTTATACAGAAAGAGCCTGAGACCTTGGGTTCCTGGACTAGCAAGCAGACCCATGCAATGAAAGACACAGGGATAGCAAGGAGATGGGGAGAAAACCAGATGAAAGACCCAGATGGTACAGGCCTTGGGGTTCTTGGTGAGCTTCTTGGGTTCTTTTGAGAGTACTTGGAAGCTGCTGGAAGACTTGATGCCAGGAAAAGGCAGGATCAGAACAGACCAGTTGTCCTCTGCCCTCTTTCGCAGCTCTCTTGCAGGGAGGACCTTAACCCAGGGCAGGGCTTGCGTGGGGGGAGAGACAGTTAAGGAAAGAGTTGGGAGAGCAGGACATGAGTTGATGGTGTCCTCAGCGCACCCATCCTTTGCTCTTCTCTCTCCTCTCTGCCTCTCTCCTTTCCCTCCTCTCTTCCTTCCTGTACTCTTTGGACCAAACCACTGTGTCCCAGTTTGGGAGGGTGAATAGCCTCCCCTCTGTGTAAAGGTGCCGTGGACTCTCCTCCATGCTCCAGGACTCTGTTTCTCACCTCACTGGCCCCCCAGGCAGAGCTGTGGGCAGTCAGTGTGTCATGACACGCTTCCATGGTCTCACAGTCACGTGGACCCAGGTGCCTGGGCCTCTTATGGACGGGAATGTGTAGGTCCCAGGTCCTGGGGCTTTATTCTGGTTTGATTCTGCTGCAGATCAGGGAAACAGTTCACCCATACAGCACTTCCGCACCCACCATCTTAAGCTCTGGATCAGGAGTAGGTGATGAGGAAACACTGGCAGAAACATGAAGAAAATCATTCCTGTTATTGGCCACTAGTGGGAGATGACTGTACTGCGGAGCTGGCCAAGAGTGGTGCTGCGTTATGATAAAGGAGCACACACGTGTTTGGGTCATGTTGGGAGAAACATTGTTTCTTGGAGGTTATCTTGGAAGAGGTCATAATTGAATTGGGCTTTGAAACACACAGACCTTCCTGGAGGAGGGACATTGGGTGAATGTGGAAGAGCCTCCTGCCAGAAGATGTCAGGTCCAGAGCAGCGTGCCCCAGCCATATGCACTGGGTTCCACGGACATCTGGCACCATGATGACAGATAAGCAGGCGTGGAGGTGTGCTCACAGTGTGGTTAGGAGACAAGACCAGAATCAGGAATCCATGAGCGGCCTCATTCACTGAGGTCACTGAGGTGCAAAAGGTGACACTGCTTTGGGGAGGCTGTCAGAGCAGAGAGAAAAAATAGAGCTGGATGAGACCTTATGGACGAACATGGGTGGTTCATTTTCTTGAGGTCCCAGAGTCCTTTAAGAATCAATCGAAGTTCCTGACTCTTCTCAGAGGAAAAATATGTCTGTACCTATACACTAAGTTTCTAAAAATTGAGATATAATTCACATACTATAAAGTTCACTACTTGAAAGTATACAGTTCAGCGCTTGTTAGCGTATTCACAAGGTTATACAACCATCATCACTAATTCCAGGACATTTTCATCACCCTAAGAAAGAAACTTTATAACCTTTCATAGTCATTCTCCATCTCCCCCTCTCTCCAGCCCTGGCACTACTAATCTACTTTCTTCCTCTGTGGATTTGCCTATTCTGGATATTTGGGGCATTTTATGTGACTCAGTTCACTTCAGTCACTCGCTCAGTTGTGTCTGACTCTTTGTGACTCCATGGACTGCAGCACACCAGGCTTGTTTATGTGATTAGAATTATACAATATGTGACCTCCTATGTCTGGCATCTTTCACTTACTATATTTTTTTCAAGGTTTATTCATGTTGTAGTATGTATTAGTACTTCATTCTTTTCATGAATGGATTTTCCACTTAGTTCTTACATTGTATGGATAGTGGGCTTCCCTGGTGGCTCAGTGGTAGAGAACCTGCCTGCCAATGCAGGAGACACGGGTTTGATCCCTGGGTTGGGAGGATCCCCTGGAGAAGGGAATGGCTACACACTCTAGTATTCTTGCCTGGAAAACCCCATAGACAGAGGAGCCTGGTGGGCTACAGTCCGTGGGATCACTAAAGAGTCAGACACAACTCAATGACTAAAGCAACAACCTGGGTTGGCCACATTTTTTTTTTGGTCCATGTATCAGTTAATGCACATTTAGGTTGCTTCCACTTTTTGTCTGTTATAAATGATGCTACTGTGAACATCCATTACAAGTTTATGCACTAAAATCTGCAGATCATTTCAGGAGGTTCACAGAATCCCTGAAACTCATCTCTTGAATTCTTGAATTAGGAAAATCTTGTTTATGAAGAGGCAGGAATTCACGAGGGAATGAGCTCCTTACACAGTAGTCCATTAAATATGCCCACTTTTTAGTGTCAGTTAACTCTAGCACTCTTGCCTGGAAAATCCTGAAGACGGAGGAGCCTGGCAGTCTGCAATCCATGGGGTCACAAAGAGTCAGACACGACTGAGTGACTTCACTACCTTTCTTTTTTTCTTAAATCAAAATAAAGCTATTTTAAAAATAAAATAATTTTTTAAAAGATGGACTGGAGAAGACAGGAAGGCTATCAGTAATTTATTACTATTTATTGAGCAACTCTAATTTAAGCACTTCACATCCCACAGTCATTTAATCCTAAATAACCCTGTGACACAATGTTATTCATTATCCCCATATTACAGATGAGAAAATTGAGACTCCAAGAAGCCATGCCAGGTTTCTTGGAGAAGTCAGAGCTAAGCTGAGCCTTGACTGCCAGGCAGTGAAAGGAACTACACATCCCATCTCCTCTCAATCCCTATTAAAGCCCTATTTCCTTCCACTTATTTTTAAGTGGAGTATTAATGCCCCATCTGCTAGCAAGGCATCCATTTTGCTAAGCCCAGAACTGACCCAGTTTACAGTGGGTTTCCTGGACTCCCGCAGGATGACCCTTCCCCAGAGGGACCTCTGCCTCCTGCTCTTTCCCTTTATGAGGGGGCAAGCCTCCAGTCCAGCCAGTGTGCCCATCTGGCTGTGGTAATAATAGCTCATGTGTGCCCTGGGCATCTCTGGAACAGCTGAGATTCATCTGGAGCCCTTGCCCTCAGTTGAGGTCCTTCTGCGTGTCGTGTCCAGCAGGCAGGTCCCAGGGTCAGCTGAGGGTGGCATGTGGTCAGGGGTTTAGCTGCTGTCCGAAGCCTGGTGCCAGCCACCATGCTCTCTGCTTTGTCTCCTAGCCGGTGACAGCCAGCAAGCCCTGATGCGCAGGGAGTCTGCGGTCAATCTGGAGAACTTCAAGAAGCAGTATGTCCGCAGGCGGTGGAAGGTGGGTCAGGGCTTAGGGCGGGGCGCGGGGGGCTGAGGTGGGCTCCTGGCTCCTTCTGGACCCCTCCAGGGTCTCTGCGCACATTCTCACCTGGAGGTTCCCCTCTGCTCCCTCCCTCAGCTCTCCTTCAGCATTGTTTCCTTGTGTAACCACCTCACCCGATCCCTGATGAAGAAGGTGCACCCGAGGCCAAGGCTGAACAAGGACCTGGTGGGTAAACACAGTGCTCTCAGAGCGCATAGCCTCGACCTGGGGAGGGGCTGTGGGGAGCAGGTGGGGCTCAACCGCTTCCAGCAGGCTCTGCACTGTGTGATCAGCAGAGGCTGTGCTCACAGGTGACCACTGGGGTGGTGCTGGAAGATGAGTGCTCCAAGGGAGTTGGCTCATGAGCCTCTAGAGGCTCTTGAATCCTTTCCTAATGGGCTTTTGGAGGGACTGCTGCTGCCATTCCACGGCCCCAGCTTCCCTGGAGGACCTGTAGCCTGTTAGGGGCTGCGGGAACTCTGGTCAATGAGACTACCACAGGCGGGCGATCCACAGTCAGTTCCTGATAATCCAGATATCTGCTTTAGAATGAGAGCTTTACATTCATTTGCCAATTTCCCCACTTCTGCTTTGCTTTAGATTACCAATAATAATAATATAATAATATTTAGATGATATATTTGATTACCTTGTTGCAACTTTATGTACATTTAAAATGGGAGACTCAGTGCTCACTTCCGCAGCACTAAATATACTAAAATTGGAATGATACAGAGTAGATTAGCATGGCCCCTGCGCAAGGATGACACGCAAATTCGTAAAGCGTTCCATATTTTTTCATGTCGATGTATGACAGAACCAATACAGTACTGTAAAATAGAATAAAGTATTAAATAAAAATAATAATAAATAAATAAAATCAAGAGTGGAAATATAAAAAAATTAAAAAATAATACATAAAATGGGAGACTCATAATGTCAAGAGCATGGCTTCTGGAGCCAGACTGCTAGGATTCAAATGTGTCACTTACTAGCTGTGTGACCTTCGGAAAATGACTTAACCTCTCTGTGCTAAAATGAAATCATTTGTAAAAAGAGGCTAGCAATGGTTCTTACCTCACAGGGCAATCATGAGCATTAAATGATGACATATTCTGAGTCTGGCATTTTAAGTGCTCAGCACTTATTAGCAGCTATTATTGTTTAAAATCCCCCTGTAGACGCTGAAATGCAGTGCTGGTGCCACCAAGTGCAGTGTTAGTATTGTGGCTGGTCAGGGTCCCTGACAGACCCTCCTCACAGCTTACCGAGTGTGGTGACAGCCTCTCGGTGGCACAGGTCGGGAGAGAAGGTGACTCCCTACTCAGGAAGAGGCTGTAAGGCAGCAGCCTGCCTGCCAGCCCTGGGCAGCCTCGGGGCACACGGCACTTAGGCTACATCGCGGTCTTGGCACCGCCCCTGTGTGCCCTGCACCAGGCTGAGCTCTTCCTGAGCTTGGGGCACTGCAGGACTTACAGCTTAGAGGCCCATAAACTGTGGGCTTTGGCCAAGCTGTGTTCTTTCTCTGGCCACCTTCCTCATCTGCTATAAAAGGGGACAGCTTCAGCTGCTTGCAACAAATTGTGGTAAATTTTCTTTTCAGTTTATTCTGTTACCAATATTTTCTAATTTTCTTTGTTCGATACAACCATCATTTAAAAGTGGACATTTACTTTCTAAATACATAGAGTTCTTAATGTTAAAATAGAAGTGGGGAGGGGGACTGGACTTGCTCCCTCTGAGAATCCCTGTTAATCACAAACAGATTGTCACCCAGCTTACTTTGTTATTGTTTGGCTCTGACTCATGCTAAACAGTTGCGATTCAGCAGAGCTTGCGTTATTTTTATTGTTATAGCCAGGCTAGGTCCAGGATATATTTGGCTAAAGTTAATCTCGACCTTGAATTTCGAGCTGGTTCAGACCAAGGGAAGGAGGGGGCCCCTGAGTAGGCACACGGCTGACAGCGGGCACACCTCTCAGGCTGAGTTGGCCTGATACAATGCTGGCCGTTGGGAAAGAGGAACAGAGAGTAATTGAAAAGAATGTAAAACTCTCTCCTAATTTTTGTCTATGTGTGAACATTTAAAATAGTTCTCTTTTTACTCAGACACACAGCACCTGATATCAACCCAATGGCTCATCCTCTAAGTAGAAAAGAAATGGGTCCCAGACACCTATTATACTGCTTTCCCAAAGACATTTTCCTTTAAAAAAAAAAAAAATTAAAAAGAAAAATAGACACATCTTTTTGTTTAGGAAGCATTAAAATTTAAAATCTGAGGACTTCTCTGGTAGTTAAGTGGTTAAGACTCCACACTTCCACTGCAGGGGGCATGGGTTTGACCCCCAGTTGGGGAATTAAGTTCACGCACGCCACAAGTTGTGGCCAAAAAATAGGGGAAAAAATACAAAAAGAAAAGCTTTTAAAAAAATAATAAATAAATAAAACTATACATCTGACAATAGATTTTTCTATGATTTGCATAATTCTTTATCAATTAATACTTCTTTCAATAGTTTTAATTATTTAAGTAGATGCACGTGGAATGAGTGAAAAAGGCACGGTGACTTCCAGGGGGGCCGCCTCTGCTCTGGCTTAGCTATGTAGGAGCTGATAGAATCTGCTCTGCTCTTTTTCCCTTTCATAAAAATGGAGCACAGAAGCCATTGGCCTGGAAAGACTACGTGGCAGGCCTGGCTAAAGGTGCAGCTTAAGCCAGTCAAAGCAGAGGGGTGAGGTGGCCGTCAGAGCTTGGGGAGGTCGTGCTAGCCCTCCTCATTCTCTCTAGGCTGAGGTCAGGAGACCCATCACCCCACTAACCAACTAGCCAAGTGGTCTTAATTATGTGGCAGCCGCAAAGGACACCAGATATAATTTTCATGATGACCATTTGGCCTCTTCTGGTGCCTGACTTCCCCTAGAGGCTCTGCCTGCTTTCCTTCCTCCTGGGAAGGAGCCTCCAGGCAGTTGGTCTGGCCCTGCTTCAGGGCCCTCCCCATCCCTATCTCTTCCACCCCTGGTCTCTGGACAGAGCAACAGGATTCCCCTCCATGTCCACCTCCCTGGTTTACAGGCTCCTGACTCAGGTGCATCAGCCCAGGTTGCCCAGCATGACCCCATTTTTGGCATCTTCTGACCTTCTTGCTCTGGGTCTCTCTCTCTTTTTCTTTCTTTTTTTTTCCCCCAGAGGAATTGTGAGAGTGACACAGAGGAGGACATCATCAAAAGGAAAGCCCTCCACCCCCGGAGGAGGAGCAGTACCTCCTAACTGACCAGGCTGTAGGTGGCCACCAGGGAAGCCCAGCCCAGCAAGTCTTTCTCTGCAGACTCTTGGACCCCACTCGTTACCAGCGCCTGAGCATTCTGCAACCCTGAGCACTTTGCAAGAGAGATGGGCATGCAGGATTCAGAATGATTTTCGGGGGATCCAGGAGATCTTGGGAGCTGTGGCTATCTTCTGTGGAGGAGATTCCAACATTCCCAAAGCCCTTAATTCTCCATAAAATGGGCTTTCACCTGTCTGCCCACCTCAGAACCTGGGATGGGATATGGCCCTAAGAAAATGATGTAGACGACCATCATCACCATCATCATGGGTAAAGGGCAGATTTGGGCAGCTTTCCATACAGGATGAGGGAGTTCAGAACCAGCCTGGTCAAAAATGATACCAGGAAGACAGATACCTCACCCCTGGGCAGAAGATACAGAGTGGATGTTGGGGTATGAGGGACCAATCCTGTGACCTCTCAGAACCCACATGGAGTCAGCGTGTCATGCCAGCCAATTTATCAAACCTCCTAAAGCAGCCCATTGCCAGCCCACTGTGTTGTCATTTTTTTCACTTTTATTAAACTTCTTATTTACCTGATGCTCAGCTTCTTTTTGAGCTATCTGCATCTGATCTTCTTTAGCTCAGGTGCCTATGACCCTGGGAGCACCCAGGGTTGGGGTGCTGAGAAGGTCATACTGAACCACCTTCCTGGGCTGCGGGGCGCGTGCCTTCTACAGCTTTCCCTAAAGGTGTGCAGCCCAAGAAAACCCGCCTGGATGCCAGCGTAGAATGCCGGTGTTCCCTCTGCCACAGGGACCATCACCTCTGCTGGTACCACAGAATATTTGGAGATAGATATTCAAAGAGGTAGTTAAGGAAAATGAGGTCATTGAGGTGGCCCCAGATCCCATGTGACTGGCGTCCTTATAAGAAGAGAGATCAGAGGAAGAATGGATGAAGACACAGTGAGAAGGTGGCCGTCTGCAAGCCGAGAAGAGAGGCCTCCGGAAAACCAACCCTGCCAAGACCTTGATCTCAGACTTCTGGCCTCTGGAACTGTGAGGAAGCCAGTTTCTGTTGTTTAAGCCACCCAGACTGTGCTGCTTTGTGAAGGCAGCTCTAGAGAACTAATATACCTGCCCAGTGATGGCCAAGATAGGGGCAGGGGGCTTTCTGAGGATATGATTGGGGAAGATCAATGAAGGACCTACAGGGAGAAAGGAGAGGAGAAAGAGATGGGTTACCTGGACCCTGGAGTGAATATGGCTGAGAACCTTAGCCACACAGGAGTTTGGGCCCCGCTTTCTATGCCAAAACAATGGTGGTGCTGAGCAGAAACCCAAGCTGGAGGCAAAGGGGGTCAAGGTGAGGCACCAAGACTGGAAAAGCACATGAGGAGAGGTAAGGTAAGGCAGCAAGACTGAGAAAGCACATGGGGAGAGGTGGAAGAAAAGGAGAGAGGTTCCGGAAGGTGAGTGAGGCGCAGTGCGCCAGGAAGCAGAGAGGGAGACAGGGAAGGGTTAGAGGAAGGGGAGGCCATCCTTTACCGCTGTCAGCAGCAGCTTTCAAGAACATTGTATGAGAGCACGGACAGAGCAGCCCTCATCCAGTGGACGGATCCGGGGCAAAATGGCCCCACAGGATCCGAAGTTCAGTCAGTTCAGTTCAGTTCAATCGCTTAGTCGTGTCCAACTCTTTGCGACCCCATGAATCGCAGCACACCAGGCCTCCCTGTTCATCACCATCTCCCGCAGTTCACTCAGACTCACATCCATCGTGTCAGTGATGCCATCCAGCTATCTCATCCTCGGTCGTCCCCTTCTCCTCCTGCCCCCAATCCCTCCCAGCATCAGGGTCTTTTCCAATGAGTCAACTCTTTGCATGAGGTGGCCAAAGTACTGGAGTTTCAGCTTTAGCATCATTACTTCCAAAGAAATCCCAGGGTTGATCTCCTTCAGAATGGACTGGTTGGATCTCCTTGCAGGCCAAGGGACTCTCAAGAGTCTTCAGCCAATTTATCAAACCTCCTAAAGCAGCCCATTGCCAGCCCACTGTGTTGTCATTTTTTTCACTTTTATTAAACTTCTTATTTACCTGATGCTCAGCTTCTTTTTGAGCTATCTGCATCTGATCTTCTTTAGCTCAGGTGCCTATGACCCTGGGAGCACCCAGGGTTGGGGTGCTGAGAAGGTCATACTGAACCACCTCTCCTGGGCTGCGGGGCGCGTGCCTTCTACAGCTTTCCCTAAAGGTGTGCAGCCCAAGAAAACCCGCCTGGATGCCAGCGTAGAATGCCGGTGTTCCCTCTGCCACAGGGACCATCACCTCTGCTGGTACCACAGAATATTTGGAGATAGATATTCAAAGAGGTAGTTAAGGAAAATGAGGTCATTGAGGTGGCCCCAGATCCCATGTGACTGGCGTCCTTATAAGAAGAGAGATCAGAGGAAGAATGGATGAAGACACAGTGAGAAGGTGGCCGTCTGCAAGCCGAGAAGAGAGGCCTCCGGAAAACCAACCCTGCCAAGACCTTGATCTCAGACTTCTGGCCTCTGGAACTGTGAGGAAGCCAGTTTCTGTTGTTTAAGCCACCCAGACTGTGCTGCTTTGTGAAGGCAGCTCTAGAGAACTAATATACCTGCCCAGTGATGGCCAAGATAGGGGCAGGGGGCTTTCTGAGGATATGATTGGGGAAGATCAATGAAGGACCTACAGGGAGAAAGGAGAGGAGAAAGAGATGGGTTACCTGGACCCTGGAGTGAATATGGCTGAGAACCTTAGCCACACAGGAGTTTGGGCCCCGCTTTCTATGCCAAAACAATGGTGGTGCTGAGCAGAAACCCAAGCTGGAGGCAAAGGGGGTCAAGGTGAGGCACCAAGACTGGAAAAGCACATGAGGAGAGGTAAGGTAAGGCAGCAAGACTGAGAAAGCACATGGGGAGAGGTGGAAGAAAAGGAGAGAGGTTCCGGAAGGTGAGTGAGGCGCAGTGCGCCAGGAAGCAGAGAGGGAGACAGGGAAGGGTTAGAGGAAGGGGAGGCCATCCTTTACCGCTGTCAGCAGCAGCTTTCAAGAACATTGTATGAGAGCACGGACAGAGCAGCCCTCATCCAGTGGACGGATCCGGGGCAAAATGGCCCCACAGGATCCGAAGTTCAGTCAGTTCAGTTCAGTTCAATCGCTTAGTCGTGTCCAACTCTTTGCGACCCCATGAATCGCAGCACACCAGGCCTCCCTGTTCATCACCATCTCCCGCAGTTCACTCAGACTCACATCCATCGTGTCAGTGATGCCATCCAGCTATCTCATCCTCGGTCGTCCCCTTCTCCTCCTGCCCCCAATCCCTCCCAGCATCAGGGTCTTTTCCAATGAGTCAACTCTTTGCATGAGGTGGCCAAAGTACTGGAGTTTCAGCTTTAGCATCATTACTTCCAAAGAAATCCCAGGGTTGATCTCCTTCAGAATGGACTGGTTGGATCTCCTTGCAGGCCAAGGGACTCTCAAGAGTCTTCTCCAACACCACAGTTCAAAAGCATCAATTCTTCGGTGCTCAGCCTTCTTCACAGTCCAACTCTCATATCCATATATGACCACAGGAAAAACCATAGCCTTGACTAGCTGGACCTTAGTCAGCAAAGTAATGTCTCTGCTTTTCAATATACTATCTAGGTTAGTCATGACTTTTCTTCCAAGGAGTAAGCGTCTTTTAATTTCATGGCTGCAATCACCATCTGCAGTGATTTTGGAGCCCCCCAAAATAAAGTCTGCCACTGTTTCCACTGTTTCCCCATCTATTTCCCATGAAGGATCAGAAAGTCAGTCCGATTTCAGAAAAGCTTCCAGCCAGAAATGGAGTGACCTGCAGGCTTGTTGAAGAAAGCTCTGTTGTTGCTCTGTTGTTCCTAGACACCCCAGTTCTCAGGAGGATCCAGCTCTGTGCCTCCCTGTAGCCCCTGGAGGACAGCCAAGGCCAAGAGCCACTGACTGTGTCCAGGGCCCCTTGGTCCTGGCTGTGGCTGGACACGCAAATCAGCAGGGAGTGCTCTAGAACGAGGGCTCCCGGGAGCTCCCAAGAAGTAATAATGTGGTCGTGGGGACAGACTGCCCACCTGCTAGGAAGTAGAGGAGGGAGTGGCTTTTACAAATCCAGTCTCGAGTTTCCAATCAGGACCAAAGGGCAAGCCTTTTGAAACTTGTCTGGCCCAACCACTGCACTGTACTGAAGAGGACACAGAAGCTGAGAGGAAGTGACTAGTTCTGCTTCACACAGCAAGTTCGTGAAAGTGCCTGATGAAAGCCCAGACTTCCTGATTCCTAGTACAGTGCTCATTTCTACACCGTGATGAACTGTGGGAGATTTCAGGAAATGGATGGACCCTTTGCTTTGCTTTATCTTAAACATGCGCTCATCTGTTCTTTACTGTTGCCTGTCTTGTCGTTCATTTCTTTGAAATAGACGAGATGGTCACACTTGCTTCTTTGCAAAGGGCATTGCCCCTGAGTAGGAACAGCTTGGTAGCCAGCCTTCATGGGCTGCAAGTCAGTCAGTGAACTGTTGTTTTTGGACTCACCCTGTATGCCTGGGACTGTTCTAGATGAGGGGTTAGAACAATTAACAACACAGGGGTGATATCTCCCCTACAGGGGTCAACATTCTGTAAGTCCTGGGAATCCAGGGCTCCATCCTGCCCATAGGCTGCTCCTCCCACCTCCTTCCCATCCAGGTTATATAAAGCCCTGTTGCCTGAGTCCTCCCCCACCCCCTCCACCCAACCAGCTCTCTGGGGTTTAGTGGCACTCGCTGGGTTTCCTGAATCCCTCAGGAAGCACAGGAGCAGGCAGTGGGCAGAGGGGGACCTTTGAGAATATGCATATCCTTTGAGGATGACTTTGATACCCAGTAGTCTGAAGCCAAACACCTGTGCCAATCCCATCCAGGGGTCTGGTCCCTGTGGCCTCCGGGCCAGCAGATGGCTGGTGCCCTCCAGGTGTGAGGAGGGGTGGAGCAGCTGGCCCAGGGGAATCGCGTGTGCTAGCTTCATTCTGAAGAAGGCTTCCCGACCAGTTGATACTTCAAGAGACCACAGCATGCCCTGAGGCAGATGGAACATTTCTAGAGATGTTTCTGAGAGCTGTGCTCAGTTAAAAGGCAGTCTTCAAAGAGTCTGAGGGTACCCTGTCCCTGTGTCTGCAAGATGCTGCATTAATATTTCACAAATGCACCTATAAATATTTCAGCACTCTGCATTTTAATGTCAATCTCTCTGGTTTTCCTGACTCCAGATCTTAGATTTCATTTGCCTTTTCCACTAGCCTTTTCATTTGCTGATAACCTTATTTTGGAAGGAGATGAAGGCCATATCAGAAGAAATGAAGCACAGAATCTCTATGAAAGGAAAGTAGGTAGGTACATACAAAAAGACTTTAACTGAGGACTGGGATAGTGAAAGGAAGTTCGTCTGGCACGGGCTTATAGAACTTTTCATCTGGTGCCCCAGTCGATGTCATCCTGACGTTGTTTGGTTCACTGTTGCTGCACCCCAAAGAATAATTGTCTGCTAAGAAGGTCCCATTCTAAGGAGACCTTAATAGGCTTTGGTATTGGATCAATTGAAGAACTATAAACAATGGTTAATTCACATTTCAAAAATCAGAAACACAGTTGGTGACCTCATTAACAGTTTCTATTTTCAACCTTTTTCCTACTAGTTCCCTCTTTCTCTTTCCCTCTATCCATTAGCAAGTCATAAATATGTAGCCAAAGTATATGTTTTAGTAATGTCTTTACTTTTTGATAAAGTTTGTGTTGCCAGTTCTTACTCTAAAAAAAAAATAGTTGATTATATTATCTGGGGGAGAAATAATTTTTTAAGCATTTCCTCCCACAGATCAGTGATCCTTTATCACTGAGGTTCTGCTGCTGCTGCTGCTAAGTTGCTTCAGTCGTGTCCGACTCTGTGTGACCCCACAGACGGCAGCCCACCAGGCTCCCTTGTCCCTGGGATTCTCCAGGCAAGAACACTGGAGTGGGTTGCCATTTCCTTCTCCAATGCATGAAAGTGAAAAGTGAAAGTGAAGTCACTCAGTCATGTCTGAGCTAGAAACAAACAAACAGAAAGCTCACAATAATTTTTTTAAAAACCTGTTCTGTAGTAGGAGCACTTATATACAACATTTTAACATTTTATTTAATCTTTGTAATCTTGTAAGATAAAAGAGAGCTGCATTTCTATAGATGAGGAAGCTGAGACTCAATGGAGTTAAGAAATTTGCATGCGACGGAACAGCTGCAGCTCTTGGAATCTGGATTCCAGCCCAGTTTCGCCTATCTCCAATTCTACATCCTTCTCTACTTTTCTTGGGGAGGCAGTGTTGAGTGAACAGAACATCCCAGAGAACCAGAGACAGCATAACACTGTTTTTATAAAGCTCAAAATCTGTACTGTACTTTGGGGAGTACATGCCAATGTGATAAAACAGTATTTTAAAGACAAGGCAATAATTACACACAAAATTCAAGATGAAGCTTACCTCTGACAGCCGAGATTGGAAAGAGGACAGCTGTGGTGCTAAGCTGTTGGCAGAGAAGTTCTGGAGAAATTCATGATGGGCTCACAGGACTTCATTTTATTACTTTCCCTTATCAATTACACAGGAATTATCTACATTTTCCCATCAAATGTTATATTCAAATAATAAAGGGAGAGGGATTTCCCTGGTGGTCCAGTGGTAAAGACGCTGTCCCTCCAAAGCAAAGGATGTGGGTTTGATCCCTGGTTGGGGAACCAAGATCCCACATGCCTCACAGTAAGGCCAAAAATTCTTAAAAATTAAATTAAATGGTTGGTACTTTAATAATAATAAAGGGAGAAAGTGAGGTGAAAATAATCAGCCCAATGGTCATGAAGCTGAACCTCCAATATTTTGGCCACCTGATGGTAAAAGCCAACTCATTGGAAAAGACTGATGCTGGGATAGCCTGAAAAAGGAAAAGAGGGCAACAGAGGATGAAATGGTTGGATGACATCACCAATTCAATGGATGTGTACTTGGGCAAACTCTGGGAGATAGTGAGGAACGGGGCTGCGTGGCATGCCACAGTCCATGGGTTCACAAAGAGTCGGACATGACTTAACAACTGAACAACAGTCATGAGGTGCCGTAGTGGGCTGATTGGCAATGACAGGAGGATTGGCAACGCATAGGAGGCTGCGTGGCCACGATCCCTGAAGGTGCCTTTGCCCTCAAGACCTGATGCCAGGCATTGCTCTGTGTTCTTTTACCTTGAGCCAAGGTCATTGTGCCACCCCGTGTGAATGCCTTGACTGAATTATTATATTTCCATTTTAAAGAGAAGACGCAGAATAGCCCTCCTGCGTCCCAGGTCGCCTCCTCAGCCACTCCCTTCCCTTGGAGTGTGCCTGAAGACTGTGGTCTGAGGACATCTTCGGAGCCCAGCTGCATTGTTCACCAGCTCATGCTGTGGTGCCTTCCTGTCTCTCTGAGCTTAATCCCAGAGGCTGGGCAGGGCTTAAAAAGCCATTTGCGCCTTCCCCTGCTCATTTCCAATTGAGAAGAGGCAAGCCAGTTCTGTGTCTTCCCTCAGTTTCCTTTCTTAACTCTTAAGTGGTAGTCACTCAGTCATGTCCAGCTCTTTGTGACTGCATGGACAGTAGGTCGCCAGGCTTCTCTGTCCATGGAATTCCTCAGGCAAGAATACTGGAGTGAGTGGCCATTGCCTTCCACAAGAGATCTTCCTGACCCAGGGGTTGAACCCAGGTCTCCTGCATTACAGGCAGATTCTTTACCCTCTGAGCCACCAGGGAAGCCCCTCTTAACTGAAAGGCCTGGGTTAATTCCCTGACACTTGCAGCTTTTAGATCTTGGCCTTATCTTTCACCATTTTTGGGCCTCTGTTTTCTCATCTGTGCACTGGTGATAATTATATCAATGTTATTTGTTGTGAATGCCTCACTGAGACCCATTTTGTAAGGGAGGTTTGACAATTTTGAAGAACTCGGTAAACATAGGGACTCGTTATTTACGTAACTTAGTTGCACTCTGAGACCATTGGCATAAGGAGCAGCTCTGAGAAACGTAAGAGCAGAACCCCCATGGCGACAGTGGAGCTCAGCACTGGTGCCCTGGACTCCGGGTGGTGGGTCCTGGGGTCCTGCTCACCTCCCGCTCACCTCTTCTGCCCCGACGCCCCTGTGTGATGCCTGGTCCCGCACAGACACTCGGCTGTGGCTTATGAAACAGAGGAGGAAGCAGGAAGGGCTCCCGCGTGTAGGCCCGAGGCTCTCAGCTGGCCACCTTCTGCCCACCCCGCCGGAGGGTGCCTGCCCGGGGCCGGAGGCAGGAACAGGGCCCTGCTGGAGGCAGGGTGCCGAGAGCGGGGCCTGCTGCTGCTTCGCCTTTTCAGTCAGGGCTTGTGTAGCTCACCTCAAAGGGCGGAATGACTCTGAAGAAGTGAACGCGGGGCTCAGACTATTTGGTCCCCACTTGGTCTACTTGTTTTGTTGTTTTTGATGCTGTTTTAATTTGCTAGGGCGGCCATTACAAGATAGTAGCCTGGGTGGCTTAAACAACAGAAATTTCTTTTCTCACAGCTTGAGAGGCTGGGAGTCCCATATCAAGGTATCAGCAGGGCTGGCTTCCTCTGGGGCCTCCGTCCTCCGCCCGCAGACAGCTGCCCTTTCTCTTCACCCAGTTGTTCCTCTGGGCACAAGCATCCCTGGTCTCTACGCGTCGGTATTTCCCCTTCTTGTAAGGCCACCAGTCACACTGGGTTAGGGCCCACCCTCCTGGGTCATTTTAACTTGATCACCTCTTTGAAGGCATGCATGCGTGCTCGGCCACTTCAGTTGTGTCTGACTCTTTGCAACCCCACGGACTGTAGCCTGCCAGGCTCCTCTGTCCATGGGATTCTCCAGGCAAGAATACTGGAGTGGGTTGCCATTTCCTTCTCCAGGGGATCTTCCCAACCTGCATGGCAAGTCTCTTGCATTGGCAGACAGGTTCTTTACCTCTAGCACCACCTGAGGGCCCTACATCCAAATACAGTCCCATTCTGAGGTCCTGGGGGTTAGGACATATGAGTTTGTAGGGAAGGTGGAAGACACAGCCTTAACAAGTATATTCTTTAAGAATTATTTGAGCTTTTGATGTCCCCCTCCTCCTGTGGGCCGTAAGCTCTATGAGAGCAGTGTGGTCTGTCTGTTTGCTGTTCTGTGTATAGTGCCTGTGGGTGTTCATAAGTATTTATGGACTGAATTAATGAATGGCTTGTTTCTCCTTGGTTGATCCAAGATGGCAAGGAAAGCTGCAGGACCTCACATTGGCAAGAAGCCAAAACAAAGCCCTGAGAACCAGGCACCCAGCAGCCACCCTCTCCCCGCATTCTGTCCCACAGAGCATACTGGTTTAATACAAATTGGTGCCGAATAGGCCTACTACAGGTCAGATGTTCGTCTGGCCATAAGGATGAGTAAGCTTCTGCTAAGATGAGGGGAAAGAAAGTAGTGGTTAGCGTTCTGTTTGTTCATCCTTATGTCTCCCCCCAATGAAGAAAGATTGAAGGCAAAAGGAGAAGAGGGCAGCAGAGGGTGAGCTGGTTAGATAGCATCACTGACTCAATGAACATGAATTTGAGCAGACTCTGGGAGATAGTGGAGGACAGAGGAGCTGGCGTGCTGCAGTCCATGGGGTTACAGGGAGTCAGACACAACTTAGCAACTGAACAATAGCAACAACACTGCCTTCCCATGGGTGAACTTTGGTAAGTCGCCAAATGAAGGGATAAAACCTTTTTGGGTGTTGAACTGGTCATGTGATGAATTAAGAGTTTACCATTTTTTCCCCACCTCTGGACATCGTAACCCTGATTCCAGGTCAGAGACCCAGAGGGCCCTGCTGGAGAGCCAGCAGCCACCTGTTGGGATTGGAGGAGGTGTTCAAGGTCAAGCGTAGACAACATATCGAACTCTTGCTGAGTGTTTGGGAAGAGAGTGTGTGTGTGTGTGTTCTGGGTGTTTCAAGGTGTCTGCGTGTGTGCATCTGTCTCTGGGATATTTGGATGTATGTGTGTGCATCTCTGGGTGTATCTGAGTTGTTTCTCTGTGTGTGTGTGTGTATCTGACTGGGTGTCTGGGTGTGCACCTGTCTCTGTGTGGGTGGACCTGGGTGTCTGGGTGTTGTCAAAAAGGACTCAGGGTGAAGTTCCCCTGCCCCAGGCTTTGTAGCGTCTGTCCTAATGCTGTCAGACCTCCAAGGCTGGTCTATTTGCCATTCCAGGGGACAGAGTTGAGGACAGCCACGTCTGCTGAGTCATAAGGATGTGGGCTCTGTGTGTCCACAATTGGATGTATCTCCTTTCACACACACGGAGGGGAAATTTCAGACGGGTTGGCTGACCCTGCATTCTCTCAGAAGGTCCTGACCTCAGCCAGCCCCAGGAAGGAGTGGAAATGAGAATGCTCAGAAGACCTAGAGGTTGGCAGGAGGCGAGCTGAGACTTGGGTGTTCCCCAACTGGGTACCCTGGGTCACGGCTTTCTCAGGCTCTTCCAATAACCAACCTGCCAGCTTTGCAACTGATAGATGAACACTTCCTGATGGAGGAGGAAGCCAGGGCAGATGGTCCTGACTGATACAAACTCCAGACCTCACCAAACTCCTAGTGCTAACCCTGGAAGATCCCCCCAGGCCATGAGTCTGGACTCTGGGAAATCCTTCTCTTCCCTCCCCAGTCCACCCAACCAACAAATAAACAAAGAACACCGAAATAGTATTTCTAGCCACAATGCAATCAAGTGAGTCTTTCAAGCGTGTCTGATATAAACAGTAAAATTTCCCCAGGGTTGGCAGGGGCTGGAAGCTTTACTGACTCTTTGATTAGAAATTATTTCATAGGTTCTTTTCCAAGAGTAGATGAAGAAGGGCAAAAAGGTCTTTGTAGAGTGTACCTGGCAGGGCATGGGAAGTAAACACACCTTCTGAGAATTGACACAGGCCTGGTATGAAGCTGGGCACTGTTTCCTGGGAGCCCAGACTGGGGGTGAACCTGTAAATATCCAGCTTATCCAGAAATAGGGTGCCTCCCATCCATAAGGCCGCAGGCACAGGTGGGTGAGGTGAGGCAAGGGGATATGAGTGCATCGGCGAGGGGTTGGTTCTTCTGTACGTGTGTACGTGCTAAGTCCCTCCCACCGTGGACTGTAGCCGCCAGGCTCTGCTGTCTACGGGATTCTCCAGGCAAGTATACTGGAGCAGATTGCTGTCTCCTAGTCCCGGATCTTCCCAACCCAGGGATCGAACCCAAGCCTCCTGCATTGCAGGCATATTCTTTACCACCGAGCCAGCAGGGAAGCCTCGGTCCTTCTGAGGAGGTGGTATTCAAAGGCAAGAGTGGGACCGGTTTGAAGCAGGGCCCTCACCACTGGCCACTTCTTGTATTTAGACTGTGAAGGCCACTGACAACCATCATGTCTCTCTACCATCCCTCACTTCTGGCAAGGTCCAGTGGACCCGTGAGGCTCTGTGGGTCTGGACTTCAGGGCAGTGAGTTTAGTGGGGATCTGCTTCTCCCGTGGAGAGAGGGGCCTGAGAAGGAGGTTGACTGGTCAGTACGGCCTAATCAGGGACTTCACAACTGTAAATGCCCATCCAACCCCACTGAAGATGACCACGAGCCAAGGAGTTCACGATCTCCAGGCAGGACCCTCAAGAACTGGTGTCAAACTATTCACGTTGTTATAAGATCTCAGGGTGAGTTCAAATCTGCCTCTCTGAAATTCCAAGCGGTGTCCTGGTTCTATCTTCTGGGGTCCCATCCATTTAACAGATATGTAGATAAAGATGAAGAAGGCAGTCTGTGTCCTCAGGGTATCCACAGACCAGTGACAAGAACAGCTGTTACACAGGGCAGGATGAAATAGGGGCTAAGCTGCAAGCTGAGGGATGAGTCCTTCGTCCTGACTGATGGGGGGCCTAAGAGGCATCCAGAGGAGGTGACACTGGAAATAGGCTTAAAGGATACGGGGGCTGGTGTATGTGGAGGGGCTGTGGAGTCCAGGCCAGGAGAAGCTTGAGGGAAGACACAGAGGCAGGAGAGAGCAGAGCATCTCCTGAGGATATGGGGTAGCCTGCCAGGGTAGCAGCCTCATATGGTGGGGAGACGTGGGGGAGATGGGGGATGAATCACAGAGGGGTTTGAATCCAGGCCGGGGTCTTTATTCAATGGGCCATGGAGAGGCTCAGAGGTTTTGTGAGACTTTATCAGAGCTGAGGTTTACATTAGTGATTCTCAAAGGGTGTTCCCTGGCCCCGCAGCATCATCATATTAGAAATGCAGATTACCAAGCCCCGCCCAGACCTGCTGAATCAGAAACTCTGAGGGTGGGGCCTCACTGACTGCTTGCCCACGGCCTCCAGGTGATTTTGATGCACTGCTTAGGAAAACAACCCTGAGAGCCAGGTGAGGTGGGCGGAGTCTGGAGGAGAGAGCGCATTGAAGGGCTATTCAAACCACTGGAGTGGGGGCCAGGAGGCAACCTGCCCTGGGAAGGGGGCAGGAAGAGGTAGGCAGATTTGGTTTCCAGTGCCGGCCCCTCACGTCTAGCTTTTCATGAACCTGAGCCAGGGACTTCCCTTTCCTGGGCTTCAGTTTCTGCATTCAGAGAGGAGTTCCAGCTGGAGGAAGGTAGGGGACCATCAACAACCACAGGATTCAGGGCTTTCAGTGCTAAAACCAGGGGCAGCTAGGGCAAACGGGGATGGTCCACCCCACTCCCCCCAAAACAGTGCCCAGAAAGAAGCACTGCTCAGGATGCTTCCAGAGTGAATACTGAGGGAGGGTTGCTGAGGGGCCCAAAGCCCATTCGTGAGCACTTTGGTGGTGCTACCATTTGGTGCCCATGTACCAGGAGCCTGTCTCCCAGGCCTCTGCCCCGTCTGGCTCCAGAGGCCAGCAGAAAGGGAGCTAGGGCCCTGGTCTGGCAAGGGCACAAGGCTGGCTCCCCTAGGTCATGTTGCTGGCCAGGTGCCTCGGTCACAGGAAATACAATATGGCTGAGGCCTCCAGGCCACTGCTGATGCTGCTGGAGGCTGAAAATACCCAGCGCCCTGGCCTGGGCGCCTGGCTGACTCTTCTGCGTCAGGAGTCGGGGGAGCAGCTGTGGTGCCTGTTACTGCACTAGTGTGATCTCATTTGCTAGGTTCTCACCACTTTGGCCAGGGGCCTCTGGGGGTGGGGGTGAGGAATTGCAGCCCTCTTTTCCTACAGTTGGATTTTCTTTTTTAAATCAAAGTGTAGTAGATTTAGGATGTGGTGTTAATTTCTATTGTATAGAAAAAGTGATTCACATACATATACATATATATATATACACATTCTTTTTTGTATTATTTCCCATTATGGCCTATCACAGATGGAGAGTATAGGTTCCTGTGCTTTAGAGTAGGGCCTTGTTCTTTACCCACTCTCTGTATAATAGTTCCACTTGCTAGTCCTGAACTCCTAGTCTCCACCGCAAGTCCTTCTCTAGGTCCGTGGTCTGTTTCTGTTACCTAGACTGGTTCGCTGGTGTTATATTTTAGATTCCACATGTGAGTGAAATCATATGGTATTTGTCTTTCTCTTTTGGACTTATTTCACTTAGTAGGTTAATCTCTAGTTGCACCCATGTTGCTGCAAAATGACATCACTTCTTTCTTTTGTATGCTGAGTTGTCTCTCATTATATATATATATATATATATACCACATTTTTTTTTTAATCCATTCATCTGTTGACGGACATTTGGGTTGTTTCCATGTCTTGGCTATTGTAAATAGCACTGCTATGAACATTGGGGTGCACGTATCTTTTTGAATTAGGTTTTTTTTTTTGGATAGATGCCCAGGAGTGGATAATATGGCAGCTCTAGTTTTAGCTTTTTGAGGAATCCCTACACTGTTTTTCATAGTCACTGAACTAGCTTATATTTCTACCAATAGTGTAAGAGGGTTTCCTTTTCTCCACACCCTCTCCAGCATTTGTATAGCACGTATCTTTTTGAATTAGGTTTTTTTTTTTGGATAGATGCCCAGGAGTGGATAATATGGCAGCTCTAGTTTTAGCTTTTTGAGGAATCCCTACACTGTTTTTCATAGTCACTGAACTAGCTTATATTTCTACCAATAGTGTAAGAGGGTTTCCTTTTCTCCACACCCTCTCCAGCATTTGTATTTGTAGACTTGTTAATGACGGCCGTTCTGACTGTTGTGAGGTGGTGCCTCATTATAGTTTTGATTTGCATTTCTCTAATAATTAGCGACATTAGTTGTCTTTCATGTCCCTGTTGGTCATCTGTATGTCTTCTTTTTTTTTTTTTT
>SJYC01047992.1:0-45426 GCA_006408675.1 Madoqua kirkii | reverse complement strand
GAACCCACACCGGGACCACCTTCCCCTGGCATCTCAGCCCCTCTCTTGACAAGGTCCTTTCTTGCTGAGATTTCTCCCTCGGACAACTTTCCTACCCGAAGCCGGCACTTCATGTGTCTCTCTCCCCATCTTAGCACGCTCTCTCTCTCTCTGGGTCTCTGGATCTGAGGGTCTGCGGCTCTTCGTGTTTCTGAGTGACCCTGCACCGCTTGTCTCTCTCTCTCTGCCTCTGTCCCTTCTGTCCCATCCAACCCCCCCTCTCCAGCCGGTGGGGGCGGGGAAGAACAGGCTTCCCCTCATCCAAGGGTTCCCTTCCTCTCCCTTCTTAGTTTCTGCTTCCTCTGCCCATGTTGCCCATGATGGGGAGCAAAGGTGGAGGGTGCTATCATGGTGAAGGGGCCGGGAGGGCTGCCTGGTGCACGTGGCCCCGGGACCAGGCCCGGCACATCAGGCTTCAGACCCTGAATGAGGCTGACATTCGTTTTGGGGGCCACTTTGCAGCCATCTTCTCCCTGAAGCCCACCTTTCTCCTCGCTTCTTGCCGCTTCTGCCATCACAGGGCTCCTGACCTCCTGTCATGTGTCTCTGCTCCTTCAGTGGGTGTTGCTGACCCCCTAAAACCCAGTCTCTGTCTCCCACATGGTGCAACTGCTGATGGCTGACGTTTGGCTAGCTGTAGCCTGGTCAGCTCTGCTGTTGCTGCTGCTAAGTTGCTTCAGTTGTGTCTGACTCTGTGCGACCCTATAGAAGGCTCCCCCGTCCCTGGGATTCTCCGGGTAAGAACACTGGAGTGGGTTGCCATTTCCTTCTCCAATGCATGAAAGTGAAAAGTGAAAGTGAAGTCACTCAGTGCTCAGCTCTAATGGGATGAGAAAACACAGGCTCCGTGCATATCCATAAAGGACCCAAGAACGTGGGTCCTTAAGGGAGGCTGCAGCCCCCTGGGGATGGGGGTGAGTGGCCAGGAGACTGGGTGGGGGGTTTAGGTCTCAGAAGAGGCTGCTTCAGGGACCAGGGAGAGTCTGCTGTTGGGTGGTCTTGTAAGGCGTCTGGCTGTAGGGGAGCGTCAGGTCTGTTTCTCAGGAGTCTGACTGCGTTCTGGGACCTGGTGGTGAAGGGGCTCCAGCTTCAGTACAGACCTGTGGGTATTTGTGCTCAGGGTTGGTGTGCTGTGGGGTCTGACTAGGTAATAACCGTGGGGAGCCAGTTATTGTAAGGATTTGAGGGTCTCTGGGCTCTGGCCTGTTGGCGATGAGGTTCCAGCAGCCGAGGAGGATGGATATGGGTGGCTTGCAGATATGGGTGGCTGTTTGCTGGGGTCTGTGGAGTGTGGGTGTGTGGGGTGTGGGTTGGTGGCCATCAGCTCTCTCACTTGCCCTGTCTCTCCTTCCCTCTCTGCTTCCTCTGTCCATCTCTTTCTCCTCTTCTTTCTCTCTCCCACCGCAGTCCACATTGATCCTCACACTTGATGATGTGGCTACCATCTGGCCACAGTGGGCGCCTGGGGGCTAACGGTGGGCACAGAGTGTGGAGTCACATGTTCATTTGGAGCAAATGGGCTGGAGGTTTGTGTCTCAGATACCTTCTCCCGCCCTGGGGCAAGCTTTGTCCCATAAACTACATCCATCTTCAGAACTCTTTTTGCCGTATAAAAGGTCTCCTCCCCTAGCCCCTGTCTCCAGTCTACTTCTGTCTCTATGAATCTGACTCTCTAGGCACCTCCTGTAAATGGAATCAGACTATCTGTCCTTATGTGTCTGTCTTCTTTCACTGAGCATCATGTCCTCAAGGTTTATCCACGTTTTGCAAGTGTCAGAATCTCCTTCCTTTTTCAAGGCTGAATAATATTCCATTGTGTGTATGGATCCCATTTCACGCTTTCATTCATCTATCAGTAGACACTTGGGTAGTTCCTACCTTTTAGATATTGTGAATAATGCTACTATGGGCATGGTGTACAACTATCTCTTCCAGACTGCTTTCAATTCTGTTTGATATTACCTGGAGGTGGAATTGCTGGATTATATGGTAATTCTACGTTTAATTTTTTGAGGAACTGCCAGACTGTTTTCCACAATGGCTGCGCCATTTTGCATTCCCACCAACAAAGTACAAGGGTTTCAGTTTCTCCACACCCTAGCCAACTTATTATTTTCTGTCTTTTGATAGAAGTCTAATGGGTACGAAGTGGTATCTCATTGTGGTTTCTCCTATTTTAAATTTTATTGGTGTGTAGTTGATTTCCAAAGTTGTGTTAGTTTCAGGACTTCATTGTGGTTTTACTGTGCATTTCCCTAACGATGATTGATGCTGAGCATCTTTTCCTGTGCTTATTGACCATTCATGTATCTTCTTGGGAGAAATGTCTTTTCAAGCTCTTTGTTCATTTTTTAAATCGAGTGTTGTTGAATCATAGCCCTCTATATATTCTGCATATTAATCCTTCATCAGATATATGATTTGCACATGTTTTTTTTCCCCCATTTGTGAGTCGCCTTTTTACTCTGTGGATAGTGTCTTTTGATACACAAAAGCTGGGTGCATGTGTGTGCTGTTGTGTGCTCACGCTAAGTCACTTTAGTTGTGTCTGACTCTGTGCGACACTATGGACTGCAGTCCGCCAGGTTCCTCTGTCCATGGGATTCTCCAGGCAAGAATACTGGAGTGGGTTGCCATTTCCTCCACCAAGGGATCTTCCTGGCCCAGGGATTGAACCCGTGTCTCTTGCATCGGCAGGTAGATTCTTTACCACTTGAGCCACCTGGGAAGCTGGGTCCAGGTGACCTCTAGCTTGGGAACCTAGGCTTCCCAGGTGGTGCTAGTGGAAAAGAACCCACTTGCCAGTGCAGAAGACAGTAAGAACCATGGGTTCGATCCCTGGGTCGAGAAGATCCCCTGGAGGAGGGTGCAGCAACCCACTCCAGTATTCTTGCTCGGAGAATCCCATGGACAGAGGAGCCTGGTGGGCTACAGTCCATAGGGTCGCAGAGTCGGATACAACTGAAATGACTTCTTAGCACAGCACAGGGTTCCAACCAGACCAGTGCCGTGCCACTTCTGACCCAATAAAATAGCCCCTGGGACCAGACCTGGTCTTTTTAAAACATTAATTAATTCACTTTTGGTTGCCTTGGCCCTTGCTGCTGTGCGCGGGCTTTGTCTAGTGTGGCGAGCGAGGGCTCTCTTCATTGTGGCGTGCAGACTTCTCACTGTGGCGGCTTCTCTTGTTGTACAGCACAGGCTCCAGATGCCTGGGCTTCAGGAGCTGTGGCTTCTAACGCACGTGGAATCTTCTCACACCAGGAAGTGTCCCCTGAGTTGGCAGGTGGATTCTCAACCACTGGACCACCAGGGAAGTCCCAGACCTACCTGGTCTGAATAAATCAGGCTTGGATGTGGGCACCTCCCTTCAAGCAGGGTTTCTCCGCACACACTATTGGCACTGGGGCTGGAGAGTCTTCTGTCCTGTGTATTACAGCACGTTCAGCATCTCCAGCCTCTACCGTTAGATGCCAGAGACACCCTCCTCTTGTGATGGCAACCACAAATGTCTCCAGACATCGACAAACATCCCTTGGGTTTAGAACTACTGTCCTAAAGCAGGAGTGGGAGGCGAGAGGATGCTGTGGGGTTGGGGGTGGGGCAGGCTCTGCAGAAGAGAAGTCAGGAGCCCTGGTACTGCCTCAGGTGATCAAGCCTTGGTCTCCTCACCTGTAGAATGGGAGCTGGGAGAGATGCCAGGATTCAGCACATGCACTCATTCATTCGACAAGTTGTTTATCAAGCGCCTACTATGTGCCTGGCCCAGGGGTGGGAAAACACTGGGGAGAAGAAACCCAGGCCCTGGTCTCAAAGAAGAAAGAGAGATGTGAGTCAGTGAATTATACAAGTGAATGTAATGAATGCTAAGCAGCGGAAACACCTTGTTTTAGTAGGTGCAGAGCAGGGGCGCATGAACTATCCTGGGAGGTCAGCAAGGGCTTTTCAGAGAGGCTGCAATCCTAGGATGAGAACAGGGCAACCAGGGGAACCAAGGAAGAGTGGTCCGGGCAGAAGGGCCGCGTGGGCAAAGACCCTGTGGTGGGTTGGAGAGGTCAGAAGGCCGGTGTGGCGGGAGCTTAGAGGGGCCTAGTTCCATCTGGACTGCACAGGGTCCCCTGGGTGGGGCGTGGGAGCTTTGGTCTTGATCTGTTGAGGGTTTTTCACTGGAAAGTGGCATAATCTGATTTGTGTGGTGAAAGAGATGCCCCAACAGATAGTGACTGTAAAATGCTTAGCACAGGCAGGGTTGGGCCCCCGCTGATGCCAGTGAGGGTTTGGGGAACCCAGAGAGTCACAGGGTCCAGTCACTGCTTGTGTCAAGGTCCCTAGGGACAGCTCCAGCCTGTCCCTGGCAACCACAGAGTATCCAGCTCTGGGTGGGGGCTGGGAAAGTGGGGTGTCTCTGCTTTGAGGAGCGGTGCCTCTGGCCTGGAGGGCAGGCCTCTCCGGGCTGGAAGCCGCTACTCTCATTACGCTCCCGGGCTTGGCTCAGCAGGGAGACCGAGGCCCTGGGGCTCCACAGACACTGAGTCCTGAGCCAGGAGCTGGGTAACAGCCTCAAGGTGTCTCGAGACCTCCCATGCCCCACCTCCAGCTGTATGTTAGGCTCCAGAGAGTGGGCTCCAGAGTCCAGATCACCCATGACCTGCTGTGTGACTCTGGGCAAGATGCTGTACCTCTCTGAGCCTCTGTGGAAAAAAACGGAGAACCTAACTTTCAGGGAAGCTATGAGAATGAAACAAGATTGTTCACGTTGGTTTATTCATTCAATAAATAGTTATATGAATAGTTATTTGGCACGTACTGCATGGCAGGTGCTGTTGTGGGGACAAAGAAGGGTGCCCTGGGGCTGGCATTCTAGAAACCGAAAAACACAAAGCAAATAAATCAGTAATGAAAAAGTAAGGGAGATACTTCCTGAGTGATCCAGTGGCTGAGACTCCATGCTTCCAAGGCAAGATGCAGGGGGCACAGGTTTGATCCCTGGTTGGGGAACTAAGATCCCACATGCTGCATGGCAGGCCAAAAAAAATGTAATAATAAGGGAGTGATAAAAGATCCTGATGCTGGGAAAGATTGAAGGCAGTAGAAGGGGATGAGAGAGGACGAGATGGTTGGAAGGCATCACCGACTCAGTGGACATGAGTTTGAGCAAGCTCTGGGAGATGAAGGACAGGGAAGCCTGGTGTGCTGCAGTCCATGGGGTCACAAAGAGTTGTACATGACTGAGTGAGTGAACAACAACAAAAAGAGTGATAAGTTCATCCAATAAATGCAAAGCAAGAGGGAAAATGAATGGGGGTGTGGGTGGCAGTTTTAGCCTGGGGAGTCAGGGCAGATCTTGTTGAGGAACGGAGACCTATTAGGAGGTGAGGGAGGGGCCACGTGTGTATCTGGAGGAACAGCATTTCAGGCAGAGGGAACAGCCTGTGCAAAGGCCCTGAGGCAGAACCAGGCCTGGTGTGTTGGGGGAACAAGTGAGGAGGCCTATGTGGCTAAAGCAGGGTGAGCTAGGGGAGCCGGATGAGTGAGTGAACAACAACAAAAAAGTGATAAGTTCATCCAATAAATGCAAAGCAAGAGGGAAAATGAATGGGGGTGTGGGTGGCAGTTTTAGCCTGGGGAGTCAGGGCAGATCTTGTTGAGGAACGGAGACCTATTAGGAGGTGAGGGAGGGGCCACGTGTGTATCTGGAGGAACAGCATTTCAGGCAGAGGGAACAGCCTGTGCAAAGGCCCTGAGGCAGAACCAGGCCTGGTGTGTTGGGGGAACAAGTGAGGAGGCCTATGTGGCTAACGCAGGGTGAGCTAGGGGAGCCGGAGTTACTAGGCTCAGTGTAGGTGTGTGTAGGCCTTGGTGGGCCTGGATGGGGTCTGGCCACCTGCAGAGTCATTTGCAGACTTGGCTGCCTGGAAGAGAGACCCTCCTGGCAGGACACTTGAGTGGGACCAGGGGCTGGCTGGGTCCTGGCATTGGTTGGACATGGTGTGAGTGGTGACTCTGGTCAGGTGCCCTCAGCCGCTCCCAGTGACACCACCTCCGGGCTGGGGAGGGCGCCTCGAGCTTCTACCCGGCAGCCAGACCCCAGCCTGCTGGGCACTGAGAAGCTGGCGTTCCTCTTGTTTTGGGGGTTGTTCTGGTTTGGGCTGGAGAGATGGGGAGGCACAGCCTGAGGGAATTGTCTGGCCAGGGGCGAAAGGCTTTAGGTACTGCAGATGGATTTTTTTCCATGTGACTTGCAGGAGGTGAATTTCCACTCACAGGCAGCCAACCTGCCCTTGGATCAGACTGCCCCTCCCCGTGGGCCCTGGGTGCCTCCCTGAAGCTCTTGGCATTGATGAGCAACACCCACTACGTTTTGGGACTAAGTGTGTACCTGGGTTACTTACCAACCCAGGCACCAACCTTGTACCTGTTTGACAGGTGAAAAGACAGGCTTGGCGAAGACCAGGAATTTGTGTCAAGTCAAGATATGTGCCTTGCCACCTCAAGGATTGAACCCAAGGCCTGGCTCCTGACACCTCTCCCCCATCCTCCCCGCCCTTTTCCTGCCAGTTCCTGGCTCCGGGGACTCCAGCTGGGCTTGTGGGCTGGGCACAGAGGTACCAATGGCTTCCGGCCACTCCCTGCGCCCCGGGAGGGCAGAAGGGAGGGCTGGCCGCAGATCAGAGTGCCTTGCATTTTTCGCCTTGAAATCTGAGTTCCCGCACAGGGTTCTCGGTTTCAGAGGTAGGTTTCGCTGGAGCTTCTGTGAAGTAGGGTCCTCTCAGAGCGAGAGTGCGTGGCCCGGAGGCACTATTCGGCGCCTTGAACCCTGTGAGGATGTAGCCTCTTGCGACTCTTCGGTGGAATGGGTTGGGCTGAGCTAGGGCCGTGGGAACAGCCGCTGTGAGTCCTCTCTCTTCCCTGGGTCACCTTCTGAGTCAGAGGAGAGTCACATGAACAGATTGAGGAGGAGGGCACCCCCGGGCCCTGAATCTGGGCAGGGAAGGGTGGAGACGTCAGAGAGAGGCACTGAGAGAAGCAGTTTCTGACTCCCCCAATGCGTAGCTCTTGTGACAGGCAGCTCATTATTCCAGCCTCTGCTGGAATTTTTAGAAAAATTGCTCCCTCTCTGTGGTCCTTTCTCTGCCTTCTGGGACTACACAGAGCACGCTCCTCCTCCAAATATTTCACTCCTCCTGCATTTACTGAACATCTGTTCTGGAGATTGGGTTTTCCCTGGTGGCTCAGTGGTAAAGAATCCGCCTGCCAATGCAGGAGATACAGGTTCAATCCCTGGGTAGGGAAGCTCCTTGGAGAAGGAAATGGCAACCCACTGCAGTATTCTTGCCTTGGGAAATCCTATGAACAGAGGAGCCTGGTGGGCTACAGTCAATGGGTTCACAAAAGAGTCAGACACAGCTTAGCAACTGAAGGATGACAAATTCTGGAGATGAATGGACATGGGGAGGGAGACTCAAGAGTGATCCCTGTGGAGGTGATGGTGAAAGCCCCTGGGTACAGGGAGCCAGAAGATGCTCCTGGTCTAGATAAGAGGGATCAGTCTGGTGGGCTTCCTGTACGAGGCAACATCTAGGCTCAGTTCTGAAGGATGAATAAGATTTGGCCAGGGAATTGGTGAGGGAAGAGAAAGAATGTTTCAGGCAGAAGGAACAGCATATAGAGATGAGAGAACATCTTTTCAGTAAATGAAAGAGGTTCTAACTGGCTGGAATGGTGTATTTGAGGAGGGATATTGGGGCTACTGAGGGCAAAATAGGGGGATGCTTGAAGCAGTGATCCAGGTGGAAAGAAAGGGGGCACTTTTACTCCTCAGACAGGGTTTAAGCCCAACTGTGTTTCATATTTCCTAGTTGTTTTGCAGGAAGCAGTTGACACCTCCACCTTCTAGATATAGAAATGCCCGTCTCACCGCATCCTTGCTAGCATTGGGTTTTATCGTTTTTTAAAATCTTTGCCAATTTCAGTTGGAAAAAAAACAGTATCTCATTGTGTAAATGAAAACAAATGAGTATTCCTCTTATAGAGGATGGGGCAAACCATTTTTCTAGAGGCGCATCACCCACATGAATGCCACTTCTTGCCGTTAAGTGTTAAGAAGTCTTACACCCACTGGAGAGTCTGTGGTCATTTGGAGCTCCCCACTTAGCACGGAACAAGGGAAAAGCTTGTGGGCTCCTTTTGGCCACACGGGTGGGGAATTTATGGGCTTACTCTCTCTTCTTTGATTCATCTATTTTTCCCCTCACCTTTAAAATTTTCCTTTCAAACTTTTTTCTCTCTCCTGTCTTGGTGGTTGAGATCCCAAGTGACTGTAGTTTGTTCTTACCTGGGGTGTCTTTGGGCTCAAGGAAGGAGTTTGTTCAGCTCCAGGAAGGTATTCTGTGTGAGACCATCTGGACAGGCCAAGTGTCTTGTACACACAACTTACTATTTAATTCTCAAAACATCTGCATGTGATAGAGTCCCTTGAACCCATTTTTATTGTTGTTGTTCAGTTGCTAAGTCCTGTTCAACTCTTTGAGAGCCCAAGGACTGCAGGATCCCAGCCTTCCCTGTCCTACACCATCTCCTGGAGTTTCCTCAAATTCATGTCCATTGAGTTGATGGACATCCAACCATCTCATCCTCTGTCACCCTCTTCTCTTGTGCTCAATTTTTCCCAGCATCACGGTCTTTTCCAATGAGTCAGCTTGTCGCGTCAGGTAGCCAAAGTACTGGAGCTTCAGCTTCAACATCAGTCCTTCCAATGAATGTTCAGTGTTGATTTCCTTTAGGATTGACTGGTTTGATCTCCTTGCAGTCCACAGGACTCTCAAGAGTCTTCTTCAGCACTTTGATTGAAAAAAAAATCAATGCTTTGGTGATCAGCCTTCTTTATGGTTCAACTTGCAGATCTGTACGTGACTACTGGAAAAATCATAGGTTTGACTAGATGGATCTTTGTCGGCGAAGTGAACCCATTTTATGGATGAGGAATCAGAGGCTCCGAGACCAGCATCCCATGGCCAATACTGACTATTCCTCTTCTGACATTAAGATTCTGTTTAATTAAATTCTAACTTGGGAGGAGAGGGCTATGCTTTGCTCCATACCCCTCGTTCCCATCCTGCCCAGTCAGAGAATGGAAACCCTGCTTCTCATCAGGAAGGAACTTTGAAGTTCAGCTCAGCAGCAACCTTATAATACAGGGAAAGGAAAGAAAAACAGACAAGAGAGAGAGGGGAGCCATAGGACACTCTTGGAGAGTCATAGATGGCCTCAGGGCTCAGGTCCTGAGCTAGACTTCAGTTCTGGGCTTTTCAAAGCTGAGCTCTGAGTACTAGTTCCATTTTGGCCACTAAAATTCCATCTGACCTTGGTAAGTCTGTTCCCAAATCTAGATCTTGGTTTCTGCTTCTACTAGGCAACTCATGTCTTGAGTTTTTTTTTTTTTTTCCTTTGTAACTATATTTTTCATAGCTGAGCAATTCATTCTTTTAAAATATCTACTTCCTTTTGTTTTATAACCTCCTGTTCCGGTCTTATGGTTCATATTCCCTCCTTTATCTTTTTGAATCACTTTATCTATTCATTGTAAAACTCTGAAGATTGCGCTGATTATCTCTATTTCTGCAGATGTAAATTCTTCCAGTTGGGGAGTTTGTGGCAACTTCATGAAGTGGTTGTGAATTTCTCATATCTTCAGGATCTCTTCCCCCATCCTCTGAGTCTTCTGAGAAAGTGTGTCTTTGACATCAGATATTAGGGGGCCCTACACTTCTGTGGGTGGGGGCACTCTTGTCACTGGGCATCTCTGCTTTGATCTCTGGTTCATGTTGGCGCTTCTCTGTCCAAGCGTTTGGAGGAGGAACAAGGGAGGCCTCTGTGGGTACTTGGTCTGCCATCTTGAATGGACGTCCAATCTCATCATCTGTAAACTGATACCATTGTGTTGGATGGACTGTAAGTTTTTCCATTCCATATATAATAGTTTGCGTCTGCTAATCCCAAACTCTCAATCCTTCCTTCCCCAACCTCCTCCTCCTTGGCAACCACAGAGTCTGTCCTCTAGGATGGTGAGTCTGTTTCCATTTTGTGTGGGTGTTTTCAACACAGATAACCATTAGGGTCTGGCAGCAGAAGCTTAGTGGGAGAGGATTCTAACCCTACCACCACCATCAAATAAAAAATAGCCCCGTGTCTCATTTTATACTATTCTGTACTGGCTCTTCACATATATGATCTCATTATAGAACCAGTGAAGTAGGTACCACTATTACCTTTATTTTAAATGAGGCATTGGAAGCTCAGAGGGGTGACAGGGCTTGCCCCCACACACTCAGCTGGGAGGGAAAATCCGAACCCAGGCAGAACTGGCTGAAGCTCTTTACTCTGTCCATCCGTGCATCGTTCTGACAGCCTGGATCTTCATCTCAGCCCTGCCCATTGCCAGCTGCTCAGTACCTGGACCCCTTTTTCTCTGTGGACACCGACCTCTATTCTTCAGAGGTGCTAAACAAACTCAAAACTCTGTCCTCAGTGGAAGAAGTAGGGGAAAAGCCAGGAGGATTCAGCTGATCTGTTAAAGTGTGGGCTCTAGTGTCTGTTGACTGACTCAGGTAAGTCACTGGGTCTCTCAGCTGTTTTTCATCTGTCAAATGAGGATAATAACTGAGCGTTTCTCTTTGAGTGCTGGTGAGGACAGAGTAAGACATTGCATATGCTAATAGGTGCTCAGTAAATATTACCACTTTCCTTAGAGACTGGAATAGGAGTAGAGGAATGTGAATGCCAATTCATCAAATCCTTAGGGGCCAGAGAGAGAAGTTTCTTGATCACTTACACAGAGAACACATTCTAATGGGAAAAAAGTCTAGTGAAGGTGGATTTTGCTCTGTACCAGGAAGACCTCCCCCTCCTCCTCATTCTCTCCTTCCTCTGTCCTCCTCTTTCTTCTTCCCCTTCTCCTTCTTTATCTTCTTTTTTTTAAAACAAAATTTATTGAAGTATAATTGATTTACCATGTTGTGTCTAATTTATGGTGCTGGTTTAGTCGCTCAGTCATGTCCAACTCTTGCGAACTCATACACTATAGCCTGCCAGGCTCTTTTGTCCATGGGATTCTCCAGGCAAGAATACTGGAGTGTGTTGCCATTTCCTTCTCCGGTGTTTAATTTATGCTCTACAGCAAAATGACTCAGTTATACACATATATATTTTTTCATATTCTTTTCCATTATGATTTTTTTTACAGGATATTGAATATAGTTCCCTGTGGTATACAGTGAAAAGTGAAAGTGATAGTCACTCAGTCATGTCTGACTCTGTGCAACCCCCATGGACTATAGCACACCAGGCTTTTCTGTCCATGGAATTCTCCAGGCAAGAATACTGGAGTGGATTGCCTTGCCTTCCTCCAGGGGACCTTCCTGACTCAGGAATTGAACCCAGGTTTCCTGCATTGCAGGCAGACTCTTTACCATCTGAGCCACCAGGCAAGCACAGTAGGATCCTTAGAAATTTTTTAAAAAATTTATCCATTTTTATTTTTGGCTGCACTGAGTCTTTGTTGCTGCATGGGCTTTTATCTAGTTGAGGCAAGCAGGGGCTACTCTCTGCTGCTGCTGCTGCTGCTGCTGCTAAGCCGTTTCAGTCATGTCTGACTCTGTGTGACCCCACAGATGGCAGCCTACCAGGCTCCCCCGTCCCTGGGATTCTCCAGGCGAGAAAACTGGAGTGGGTTGCCATTTCCTTTTCCAATGCATGAAGGTGAAAAGTGAAAGTGAAGTTGCTCAGTCATGTCCGACTCTTAGTGACGCCATGGATGGAGGAGCCTGGTAGGCTACATTCCAGGCAAGAGTCCTGGAGTGGGGTGCCGTTGCCCTCTCCAGGGGCTGCTCTCTAGTTCTGGGTAAAGGCTTCTCTTGTTGCGGAGCACAGGCTCTACGGTGCATGGGCTCAGCACCTGGGGCTCCCAGAGTCTAGAGCGCAGGCTCAATAGCTGTGGAGCACGGGTGCTTTGCAGCATGTGGCATCTTCCCGTACCTGGGATTGAACCCATCTTTACCACTGAACCACCAGGGAAGCCCCTAGAGCAGGATCTGTTTATCCATCCCATATATAATAATTTGCAACTGGTAATCTCAAATTCTCAATCCTTCCCTCCCCCACCCCCTCGGCCTTGGCAACCACAAGTCTGCCCTCTGTGTCTGTGAGTCTGTTTCCATTTTGTAGAGAAGTTCATTTGGGTCCTATCTTAGATTCCACATAGAAGTGATACCATATGGTATTTGTCAGAAAGGCCTTCTTGACTATGAGAAGTCACCCAGCCTCGCAGCAGCTGACTTTAGTGAATGAGTTCCCCGTCACTTGGGGGAACTGAGAAGAGCCTTGACTGCCACGGGTCAGGCAGTCAGTGGAGGGTGGTGGGGCTGGGGTAGAGTTGTGCTGGGCCATCTCTGAGGGAGATTTTCCGGTTTCCTCTTCCCCTCACTGGCCGATTCATGGGAAGTGTCCCCTGACTTGCCTGCCCCCACCAGCACCTCCTCCACGACCAAGGAAGGCCCAGCCCAGCACTCGCTGTGTATTCTCTAAATAAACTCAGGCAGCTGAGCTATCTACTGCCCCATCTCCCTCTGGGTTCCTGTGGAGGTGTCGGGGTGGTGGTTAGGGGGGCCTCTGGCCAAGCCACAGAGAGGAGGGGACTCGGGCAGGGAGCCGCACAGTGAGGCTGAACCCTGTCGGCCTCGAGGGCTTAGCGTGAGAGCCTCCGGTTCCTCCTCTAACTGACCACCAGCCCACGCACTGCCTCCTTTCCTGATCATCCACTGGCTTTGACTTGGGCTTAGATGACCCTTAGGCTGTCCCCATCTCTTTCCAGCCCAGCTGGCCCCCATCCTCTCTCCCAGAGCCGGAATAGTGCCCTCCGGACGCTGGTCCCAGGGAGACACTCGTCATCTCCTGGCTTTGTGAGGGCAGGGAGACTGTTCAGCCAGCCAGTAACCACCTTAGAACCTGGCACAGTGTTGTATGAGTGTATGACTAAATTTATATCCCAAGGTGTTTTGTGAAGTTAATATTTCATGGCCAAATACATTTGAGAACTTCCAAGTCAAACACAAGTTAAACCTTTTTGCAGGACTCATCAGAGCCTTTAATGATTCCCATGTGTTTGTGATTTTCATATAAGAACAAGGAATGCAATATTTTTCAAATATATTTGTATCTCTTGTTTTTGGCAGAACACTGATGCCACTGGGATTCTTTTTAAAAAAAATAATTTTACTTGTTTTTGGCTGTGCTGGACCTTGGTTGCTGCACGGGGCTTGCTCTGGTTGTGGTGAGTGGAGTCTACTGTCTAGTTGCAGTGCTTGGTCTTCTCATTTCAGTGGCTTCTCTTGTTGCAGAGTATGGGCTCCAGGGTAACTGGGCTTAGCAGCTGTGTCTCAGCTCCCAGACTCTATAGCACAGGCTCAATAGTTGTGGTGCCTGGCTCAGTTGCTCTGGGACATGTGGGATCTCCTTGGACCAGGGATTGAACCCATTGTCTCCTGCATTGGCAGGCTGATTCTTTACCACTGAGCCATCACGGAAGCCGGGCCACTGGGATTCTTGAAAATAAACTTGCAAAATGTGGGTCTAGGATTATGGTCAGAATTCCTAGGAGTGTTATCTGACTGTTTATGCCTCCATGCTTTTTCAAACATGGCCAAGAGCACAGAATAAAAGACTAACTTCAAACAATAACATTAGAGGAGAAAAACTGCTTTCCCAACTCAAGAAAGGCACTAGAGTTCATCTCAAAACCCAGTGCTGAGTTTCCTGGTGGCCGAAGCAAGGAGGCTGATGAAGTGGGTTTCACAGTTTTAGACTGGCGGTTCAGCAGGAGGGCCAAACATTCTCTATGTGTGAACAAGATTCTGTTTTTATTCATTTATGTGTCTATTCACTCATTCAACAAATGTTTATTTACCCGCTACTATCTATGAGCCCAGTGTCAGGCACAGGAATACAATGGTAGACAAAAAAAAAAAAAAAAAAAAAGAAAGAAAAAAGAAAAAGGCACATGCTGTCCTCATGGAGGTTATTCAGTGGTTTTTTGGAACAAAATTGTCAGCCCTCAATGTCCAGTTTTCCCTTGAGCCCGTCCTGAGTCAGAACTCTCAGACCTTGCTCTGGTTTTCCTCTCATCCTGTTTTGCATCAGGATCACAGAAGGTGATGACATCCTAGGTGCAGGGAACCCAGGGGTTCAGTAGAGACCAGATCTTTGTATCAGAATGTTCGGGAAAACTGACATGGGAGAATGGGCTATGGTAAAAGAGGTGGTTCCCCGTCCTTGGGGGTGTCCCGGGGCATCTCTTCTGAGCTCCACTCCAGGGGTTGGGAATCTAATAACTCTGCTTCTTCTGTCTGCTCCCTGTGCACAGTCCCGTAGTTGTGGCTGACACTCAACTGGTGGGACTGTGGCCCGCCAGGCTCCTCAGTCCATGGGAGTCTCCAGGCAAGAATACTGGAGAGGGTTGCCATTTCCTCCTCCAGGGGATCTTCCTGGCCCAGGAATCAAACTCGTGTCTCCTGCACTGTAGGTGGATTCTTTACTGCTGAGCTACCAGGGCAGTCCCCATCTGCTCCTCTTCTTTCATATTTGTTTGAATTTGATTGCCTCTGGTCTCTATGGTGACATGCAGGACCTTTGTTGAGTCATGCAGTATCTCCAGTTGCGGCACTTGGGCTCCAGAGCGTGTGGGCTCAGTAGTTGCTCCAGGGGATGTGGGGATCTTAGTCCCTGACTGAGGATCCAACCCACATCCCCTGCATTGCAAGGTAGATTCTAAGCCACTGGACCGCTAGGGAAGTCCCCTGCTCCTATTCTTAACATCCTGGTTCTTCAAGACTAGTCATGTGGGAAGTTCTTATCAATTGCTTTCTTATTAGGTGGATGGATGGGTGGACTCATGGAGGGATATATGGATGAATGAATGGATTTGTGGAAGGGTGACTGGCACATAGGAAGGATGTGTTAGATGGATGCGAGAATGGAGGAACAGAAGGTGGGTGAGTGGGACCAGTAAATGAATATATGGATGGAAAGACACCTGGCCCTTAGTAAAGGCACAAAATTATTATTATTAAAATATTCTTAGTGTGGTAAAATACACATCATAAAATTTATCACTTTAACCATTTTTAAGCACACAGTTCAGCGGTATTAAATATTTTCACATGACATGGATTGTGCAGCTATCACCACCATCCATCTTCATAACTCTTCTCATCTTCTAAAACTGAAATTCAATATCCGTTAAACACTAACTCACTTCTTTCCCTCAGCCCCAGCATTGACCACGTTTTATCAATACTTTCTGTCTTTGTGGCTTTGACTACTCAGGGCTTCCCTGGTGGGCTCAGATGGTAAAGAATCTGCCTGCCGTGAGAGAGACCCAAGTTCAGTCCCTAGGTTGGGAAGATTCCCTGGAGGAGGGCATGGAGCTCCACAGCAGTGTTCTTGCCTGGAGAATCCCACGGACAGAGGAGCCTGATGGGCTACCGTTCTTGACTACCTTAAGTCCCTCCAATAAGTGGAACCATACGAAAGGAGAATTTATTTTTTACTCATTGGGTTATTTCAGTGAGCATAAATGCCTTTAAATTGCATCCGCATTGAAGCATGTGTCAGAATTCTCTTCCTTTTTTTACACAAGTTCTTTTTATTGCGGTATAGTTGATTTGCAACGCTGTGTCAGTTTCAGGTGTACATTGGTTACACATATGTGTGTGTGTGAAGTCACTGGAGTTGTGTCCTACTCTTTGTGACCTTATGGACTGTAGCCCACCAGGCTCCTCTGTCCCTGGGATTCTCCAGGCAAGAACACTGGAGTGGGTTGCCATTGCTTTCTCCAACCCACTCCTAGGGATGGATAATACATCTCCTATGTCTCCTGCATTAGCAGGCGTGTTCTTTACCACTGGCATCACCTGGGAAGCCTTATACACTGAATATATACCCAAAAGAATGGAAAGCAGGGTCTCCTTTTAAGAATTTCCTTCCTTTTAAGGGCTGGACAATATTCTGCTGTATGGATGGACTGCCTATCCACTCATCTGTTGATGGACACTTGGGTTACTTCCCCTGTTTGGCTATTGTGAATGATGCTGCTATGAACATGGGTATACAAATGTTTCTTTGAGACCCTGCTTTCAATTCTTTTAGGTATATATCCAGTGGGCTTCCCAGGTGGTGCTACTGGTAAAGAACCCACCTGCCAATGTAGGAGACATAAGAGACAAGGGTGGTTTGATACCTGGGGTTGGGAAGATTCCCTGGAGAAGGGTATGGTAAGCCACTTCAGTATTCTTGCTTGGAGAATCCCATGGACAGAGGAGCCTGGCGGGCTACAGTCCACGGGGTCACAAGGAATCAGACATGACTGAAGTGATTTAGCAAGTATAGCCAGAAGTGGAATTGCTGGATCATGTGGTAATTCTATTTTTAAGTTTTTTTGAGGAACCATCATACTGTTTTCCACAATGGCTACACCATTTTACATTCCCAGAAGCAGTTCATAGAAGTTCCTGTTTCTCCACATCCTGGCCAACCCTTGCTCCTTTCTGCTGTTTTGATGGTAGTATCTGAGGAGGTGTGAGGTGGTATCTCATTGTGGTTTTGATTTTCATTTCCCTAATGATTAGTGATACTGAGTATCTTTTCATGTGCTTTTTGGCCATTTATATAGCTTTTCTGGAGAAATGTCTACTCAAGTCCTTTGTTCATTTTTGAATTGAGTTGTTTGGTGTTTGTTGTTGTTGAGTTTTAGGAGTTTCCTACATATTCTGGATACAAATACGTATGTAACCTGCAAATTATATCAGCTTTATGATTTGCAAATATTTTCTCCTATTCTGTGGGTTGCCTTTTTCTTCTGTGGATAGTGTCTTTTGTTGTGCAAAATTTAAACATTTTCATGAGGTCCAATTTGTCTATTTTTAATATTTCCTGTAGGTGCAATATTATTTTAAAAATAAAGCTAACAGTGAATGAACTGGCAGATGGATGAGTGAGGGGCAGGGAATAGACAGAGGATTGTACAGTCAAATGGGGGATGGATGGGTGTCCTTCTCTATGTCCTGGAGTTTGCTCAAATTCATGTCCATGGAGATGGAATTCATGTCCATGGAGTCAGTGATGCTATCTAACCATCTCATCCTCTACCACCTCCTCCTTCTTTTGCCTTCGATCTGTCCTAGCATTAGGGTCTTTTTCAATGAATTGGCTCTTCTCATCAGGTGGCCCAAGTATTGGATCTCCAGGCTAAGAATATTCAGGACTGATTTCCTTCAGGATTGACTGGTTTGATCTCCCTGCAGTCCAAGAGACTGTCATCTTCTCCAGCACCACAATTCGAAAGCATCAGTTCTTTGGTACCCAAGTCTTCTTTATGGTCCAACTCTCACATCTGTACATGACTACTGGGAAAACCATAGCTCTGACTATACAGACTTTTGCAGGCAAAGTGATTTCTCTGCTTTTAAACACGTTGTGAAGTTTTGTCATAGCTTTCCTTACAAGGAGCAAGCATTTTAAAATTTCATAACTGCAGTCACCATCCACAGTGATTTTGGAGCCCAAGAAAATAAAATCTGTCACTGTTTCCACTCCCCCCCCCTTCTATTTGCCATGAAGTGATGGGACAGGGATGGATGGATAAATAGATGGTTGGTAGAGGAAGGGATGAATGGATGGAATGGGGGTTGGCTAGGTAGGTCGGTGAAGGGTGTATGACTGAGTGGGCAAATAAAAGACCTTATGAATATGTATAAGTAGGATGGATGGGCAGGTGGAAGCCTCTGGCTGCAGATGGAGATCTTGGTGTACAACCTTGGCACTTTTCAGGTGAGTAGTGGCTTATCTTCTGACCCCACCTTGGCTCAGTTTAACTCCACGGACACATATTCTCTTTTTCTAGGTTTGGCTTTCCTCCTGTGTCTCTCTGGGTCTCCAAGAATCCAACCCTGGAGCTCAGATTGAACTGAGCCCTTGGCTTCTGTGCTGACCTCCTCAGTGGTGAGAACTCCTGGGAAAGAGCCTCTGTCTTCCTGAGGATATGGTACCCAACCTACTCTCCCAGGGCTTCCTTTTAAGCCAGAAATCCATCCTCTCTCTAACAGCCTCACCCACTTCTCCCTCAGACATCAAACCATCCCATCAGCTCCCCACTCTCTGCTACACTCCTTCCTGCCCCCACCCAGCTCTCTAGCCCAGTTTTCACTCTTTCCTGGGCCCCTGCCCCGGGGATGGTGGAGATACAGGATAAATTAGAGGGAGGAGTCATTCAGGGCAGTTTCCTGCTTCCAATCCAAGAATTCGTCTTTCCTCCCCCAGGGCTCCCAGGCAACCATGGATGTGGGTCTCTTGGTCCTCCCGGATGCACCCCAGGGTCACCGCAAAATTCTGCCGGGAACGCGGGTCCGAGGTCCGGCCGTGCGCCGGCAGCGGGAGTTTATGCCGGAAGAGAAGAAGGACACGGTTTACTGGGAGAAGCGCAGGAAGAACAACGAGGCGGCCAAGAGATCCCGCGAGAAGCGCCGGCTCAATGACGCGGCCCTGGAGGGCCGGCTGGCCGCCCTGCTCGAGGAGAACGCTTTGCTCAGGGCTGAGCTGCGGGCGCTCAAGCATCGCTTGGCCTCCTGCCCGCCACGGGAGGGACCCGGACCCTGCCTACTCTGCTATGGGATTGCCCCTGGCCTGGGGACTCCAGTCCCAGGGCTGATCAGACCCTGACTCTACCTAGCTCCCATGGTTGCCGCTTGAGACCGTGTTCCTTGGACGCTGGGGTTCCAGGATGCTGGCGCTGCCTAGTGGCTCACAGGTGGACTAGCCTGGACACTGCCCCCAGGGCCCTCCAGGACGCTGCCTCAAAGAGAGTGGACATGGCCTTGCAGGCTGCCGTGCCTGCTGCCTTCTTCAGCTGTCACCTCCTGGATAGGCATGGAGGCCCCAGACCAGAGCTCAGGTCCTGCTGGGGGCTGTGGTCACCCATACCCGCTGCGTGCCGGGCCTCAGGGTCCTCCGACGTGTTGCTGACACCCGGTGTGGATCCCATGGGGTTGCCTCCCAGAGTGGCTTGCCCGGTCCCTGAGAACCATCCCCGGGAGGATCTGGTTCAGGCCTCCTTGCCCCACAAATTGCGAATCAAGTCCCAAGCTTCCAATAGAATACCTTGCGGCTGGGAGGGTGGCGGGAGCCCCATCTGAAAGCTTCCCTTGGGCAAGGTCAGGCCTGCAAGGCTGTAGTGGGGACTGATCATGGGTTTGTCTGGGAGTATGAGTGGCTTGGCTTTGACCCAGCTCCAAAAACTGGGCAAGGCTGGGGGTAGAATCCACTTTTTAGTGTCCAGACCAGATTTTTAAGAGGAGAGTCTGTGGGATCTTGGGTCATATCATGGTTCCTATTCTGCCTGAAATATGTTTTTGGTAGTCACTTTTTCTTCCTCTTTCCATTTATCCATCTATCCATCCATCCATCTATCTATCCTTCTGTCTGCCCTCCCATCCATTCATCCATTCACTGATCCTTGCATATGTCCATCTGTCCACTCATCCATCCACCCATCTATGCATTTGTCCATCCATCTACCCATCCATCCTTCCTTCCTTCCATCCTTCTGTCTATTCATTCATCTAAACACTCAGCCATCTAATCACATCAACTCACCCACCCATTCTCCCTTTCTCCCTCCCTTCCTTCCATCCTTAGATCTATTGATCCATCTACCCAACCACTTTACTCTGAATCTACACACCTATCCATTCATCCATCCATCTACCTACCTTTATGTCTATCCATTCATCAGTTCTTTTATACATTTAATCATCATTCATGTGCTCAGTTGATCATTCATTCATTCTCTCACTCATTTATTTACAATTCATAGTGCCCAGCTTAGTGACAAGCATGAGAACACCTTCCTGGCTTTGGGGTTCCTATTCTAGGGGGGTGGTGGGGACTGGGAACAGACATACTGAGGGCCATACTGAAGGAGGAGGTAAAATTTTAGGATGTCTGACCCCTCACTTCTTGCAGGGTGTGTGTACTTACCACCTGGTGTGGAGGTCAGACTTACCCAGTTCAGGTGGCTTCCTCTGTATGCTGAGTCACAGCCTGAGCCTCCCTCAGTATCTAAGGGTGACTGTGTTAGTCTTCTCTCTCTCTTTGGCTACTTGTGCCCTAGAAGACCTCTCAGCCCCAGAACACATCCTGGGCTTGGAGACTTACATCTCCCAAGAAGATCCTGAGGAAGCAGGAAGGAGGATTGCCTGGAGGTGGCAGCTCTAGCCTGTTCCCTTCTTAGCCAGAGCCCACTGTTGGAAAGGGGTAGACTGGGGGTGCAGAGAAGTTGGCTCTCAACACAAAGATGCCACATAGTTGTGGCTGATCATGCACAGAGGCCTTAAATGCAGGCTTGGCCCTAGAAATGTTAAAAAATGCTAACAAGCAGACAGAAGAAGGAAGTTGGGGCATAGCATACCACCTCTGGGAGATGTGGGTAGCTTGGTGCTTCCTCTTGTGAGTCCACTCACCTTGTGTGTCTGAAGTGTCTGAGCCCAGCTCACTCACACCTATGTACTCAGGGGAATGGGGGTTGGTGGCCCTTGGATCATTCAAGTCCTTTTTAACCTTCCGGCTCCAGTTTTAAAAGCTCAGAGAAGGATCTGCCTAAAACAGGTCATAGAATTTCAACATCAGGAAGGGCTCTGAGTCTCTACCAGAATTCCTCTGGGGACAGAGAACTCACTCCCTTCAAAGCCCCATTACCATCCCTTCTCTAGAGCCAGAACCCGTTGCTTGCAAACTTCTACCTCTGATCCTATGCTCACCACAGGGGACCACTCAGACCCCCTCCCCAACCCCTCCTTCTACTTGGAGATGGCCTGTGGAGCCTCTGGTTCCTCTTCTCCAAAGTAGAGACCACCACACCTACCTCAGATGGTTTGAGAAGATTAAATCTCATTTACTGCTGTGTAGCACTTCATACACAAGTGTTCGACAGATGCTAACTCCTCTCTCTTCTTTTCCTTTTTAGAAAGTACTCATGCTCCCAACCCCAGAGTAGTGCTGTCTTCAGGGGAAATGTCCTCTCATTCTTCAAAATTGTTTCCCTTCACCCTGACCTGGCTCTTTACTATTTTTTTTTTGTCAATGTCATTTATATATGATGGCTTTTGGGACTGAATATGAATCGTTTCTTCATTCATCAAATACATATATATTTTTCAATAAAATTTTTTTTGATCTCCTACTGTGTGTCAAACAGGAACTGGATGAGGGAAGAGGTATTCCACACTGAAGTGTTTGCAAGTGGAAACTTGCACAAATGTCTAAACTGTTCACCCAAGTCATGTTGATTACTCATTGGATGGGCTCTGGGGCCATAGGTGTGGCCTCTGCCCTCTGATAGCCAGTGGGCAGCTGCAGCCTTCCATGTGGCTGCCTGGGAGTTGCTGCTGTAAGAGCTATCCAGTGCTATGTTCCATCCTGGGGCATCCATGAGCCCCTTGGGTCATGTCTGCAACAACATGATTGAACTGAGGACCAGACTTTAGGACATTGTGCAATCACTCTTCCACCCATCCTTGTAGGCTGGGAGATTTCTTTGGCTATCAATGCATGAGATTCCCTTCCTGCCTCGGGTGTGCCTGGCTCGTATTGAATGTGCAACAGATGTTGAATGAAAGTTTCTGCCCACCTGATTGGTGACTGCTGGGGGCAGAGATAAAATGAGTTGAAAATGTTGCTAAGGCCATGTTTCTCAGCTTTGTCTGCAAGAGTTCACAGACACATCTTGGCGGAACTCTGTGCCACCTGGATCTTTGACAGTCAAGTCATGATCTGTGAGCTAGGATCATCAGGATCACTGGGAGCTTGTTAGAAATGCAGAGTCCCCGGCTCCTCCCTAAACTGCTGAGTCAGAAGCTATGTTTTAACAAGATTCCCAGGAGATCCGTATACACATTGAAGTTTGAGAAGCAGTGACCCAAAGGAGAGGTTGGCAAACTCTTCCTGTACAGAGCAGCCACAGAGTGAATATTTTTGACTTTGTGGAATGGCTGCTGTTGCATGTACTCCATCTTTTCATTGTAGCACGAAAGCGGCCATAGACAGTATGTAAATAAGTGGACAATGCTGTGTTCCAATAAAACTTTATTTCCCTAAACAGGTGTAACCAGAATTGTCCCAAGGGCCGTAGTTTACTGTTGGTACATATCCAGGAGAGAGGTTGCAGACCTGCATGGTGTTTGTCTTCAACCGTGACACTGTCAAAGTGTTCCACTGAGTGGCATTACCAATCCACACTCCTTTGCATGCAGAGGATGTCCGTGTTGTGCTGACATATGATGATTTTTATGAACTGTTTGGTTTTTGCCAATCTGGTGAGTGTAAAATGAATTTAACCTGCACTCATCTGCTGAACATCTTTGCCAAAATCTGTTGGCCACTTGGGTATCCTCTTCTATGAATTGCTGTTCTTCTGGGATATTTACCTTTTCCTTGTTGATTTCTCAGAGCTGTTTATATATTCCAGATATACATCCTCTGTCACATAGGAACATCACAGTGTTCTTGCCTGGCTTGTCTTTTCATCTTTTTTTCTGGCAGATTTTGTGAAGACAAGCTCTAAAATCAGATGTTGCCAAATGTATCCTTCTTTTCTATTACAGTTGTACATTTCTGTCTTGTTTAAGAATTCTTCCATGCCTCAAGGTCAGGAAGATAGTCTCCTAAATGTTCCCATAAATGTTTACAAGTTTTGCTTAACCCATCTCTTCGTGTATGTGTGTGTGTTATTTTGTGGTGGGTTGTGGTTTAGTCCCTAAGTCCTGTCCAACTCTTGCAACCTCATGGACTGTAGCCTGCCAGGCTCCTCTAGCTATGGGATTTCCCAGGCAAGAATACTGGTGTGGCTTGCCATCCCCTTCTCCAGGAGATCTTGCTGACCCAGGGATCCAACCCTAGGTCTCCTGCCTTCCAGGCAGATTCCCGTCTTCTGAGCCACCAGGGAAGCCCTTCATCCTCAGAGATAATGTAACTAATCTTGTTTCCCTTTCTGCTTTGGCCACCAGGGGGCTTGGGGCTAAACTTACAGCTCAGTCATCATAACTGTTCATTCATTCATTCACTTAGAAAATTCCTTTACTCATTTAGGAAATATTTATTGATCAGATACTATGTTCCAGGCACCGAGGAAAGAGCAATGAACAATCTTGACTCTGTAGTGCCAGCAGCCTAGTGAGGGAGAGATATAAAAGAAATAAACAAGAAAAAAATGTATAGTAGGGTCAGTGGTGATAAATGTCATGGAGAACAAAGAGGTAAGGGGATTGGGAGAGCATTGGGTGAGTTATAAAAATTGAAATTGAGAGGTCAGGAAAGGCCCTGCTGAGAAGGTGACATTTGAACAGAGAGTTGAGGGGGCTATATATGCACTGGGGGAAGACACCCTCCTTCTGTGGAAAGAACTGTCCGTACCAAGATCTGGAGATGGGACCATGCCGGGTGAGTTGGTGGAACATAGAGGAAGCTCATGTAGCTGAGGCTGTGATGGAGGGAGAGAGTGGGAGGAGGTGGGGACAGGGAGGTGATGGGGGGCAGGTCATGCAGGGCCTGTGGGTCGAGGTGAGGACTCTGTTTCCTCTCTGAGTGAGATGGGGGTGCCGGGGAGTTTCTGAGTGTATTTCTGCTGTAACTGTCCTTCTTTCCCACCCCACTCCGTCCTGTGGTGTGTGAGACCGACTGAAAATAAATAAGGCACCATGCAACCACAGGAGAGCTGGCTGGCTCATCATCTTGAGAAAAGGGGTGCCTGACCACAGCCTTGCTGTGCCTCATCTTCCCACGGGTGGCCGCAGGCCGTCCCCCTCAGCACCCCCGCCAAATTGCTCATCTGTCCCTGTTTCCAACCCTCTCTGAGCTGCGAGGGGATGAAGCAGGTAAAGCTGCTCCATGAGGAGGATTCATGGAAGGAAAATTCACGTGGTTTTCTTTTCTGCTTTGTAAAACTGCCGTCCACAAAAACCCACTTAGGGCAAGTGTGAGAGGGTGGGCTTTCAGGTGTGTGTGTGTTGGTGTGGGGGGAGGGGTGGAATGCTAGAAGGATGAAGGACCTGCTGAGGCTGGGGGGAAAGGTCAGCACGGTAGTGAGCAGGAATAGCTGAGGTGGAGGGGGCGCAGGGAAATTGGAGGGGCTGGAGATAAGCTGGAGATAACTGGCTCCAGCTGGCAACAGTGGCAGGCTGGCTCTGCAAGACCGAAGGGTGGAGGAGGCAGAGGTTTACACCTGCCCGACAACGGCTGTGACCCCCTGAAGTCTGTCACTCAGGACAAGTGGGCTCATCTCTCGGCTGCCTGTTCTGAGCTGGTCCCTGTGCACTGGATTTTGTTTCATCGTCTACAAAAGGCTTCATTACTATATCCTCATGAACAGATGGAGAAACTGAGGCTTGGGGCAATTAAATGTATGCTGCCTAAGCTCAAACAGCCAGCAGCGAATGGGCCATTTCACCCCCCTCATCACTGCACTGGTATCAGGGCCAACTTTTTCCTCCTTGAAATCCTCAGGTGTCTGTCCTTTCTATTCCTTCTCCCTATAATTACCCAGGGATCCAACCCTAGGTCTCCTGCCTTCCAGGCAGATTCCCGTCTTCTGAGCCACCAGGGAAGCCCTTCATCCTCAGAGATAATGTAACTAATCTTGTTTCCCTTTCTGCTTTGGCCACCAGGGGGCTTGGGGCTAAACTTACAGCTCAGTCATCATAACTGTTCATTCATTCATTCACTTAGAAAATTCCTTTACTCATTTAGGAAATATTTATTGATCAGATACCATGTTCCAGGCACCGAGGAAAGAGCAATGAACAATCTTGACTCTGTAGTGCCAGCAGCCTAGTGAGGGAGAGATATAAAAGAAATAAACAAGAAAAAAATGTATAGTAGGGTCAGTGGTGATAAATGTCATGGAGAACAAAGAGGTAAGGGGATTGGGAGAGCATTGGGTGAGTTATAAAAATTGAAATTGAGAGGTCAGGAAAGGCCCTGCTGAGAAGGTGACATTTGAACAGAGAGTTGAGGGGGCTATATATGCACTGGGGGAAGACACCCTCCTTCTGTGGAAAGAACTGTCCGTACCAAGATCTGGAGATGGGACCATGCCGGGTGAGTTGGTGGAACATAGAGGAAGCTCATGTAGCTGAGGCTGTGATGGAGGGAGAGAGTGGGAGGAGGTGGGGACAGGGAGGTGATGGGGGGCAGGTCATGCAGGGCCTGTGGGTCGAGGTGAGGACTCTGGTTTCCTCTCTGAGTGAGATGGGGGTGCCGGGGAGTTTCTGAGTGTATTTCTGCTGTAACTGTCCTTCTTTCCCACCCCACTCCGTCCTGTGGTGTGTGAGACCGACTGAAAATAAATAAGGCACCATGCAACCACAGGAGAGCTGGCTGGCTCATCATCTTGAGAAAAGGGGTGCCTGACCACAGCCTTGCTGTGCCTCATCTTCCCACGGGTGGCCGCAGGCCGTCCCCCTCAGCACCCCCGCCAAATTGCTCATCTGTCCCTGTTTCCAACCCTCTCTGAGCTGCGAGGGGATGAAGCAGGTAAAGCTGCTCCATGAGGAGGATTCATGGAAGGAAAATTCACGTGGTTTTCTTTTCTGCTTTGTAAAACTGCCGTCCACAAAAACCCACTTAGGGCAAGTGTGAGAGGGTGGGCTTTCAGGTGTGTGTGTGTTGGTGTGGGGGGAGGGGTGGAATGCTAGAAGGATGAAGGACCTGCTGAGGCTGGGGGGAAAGGTCAGCACGGTAGTGAGCAGGAATAGCTGAGGTGGAGGGGGCGCAGGGAAATTGGAGGGGCTGGAGATAAGCTGGAGATAACTGGCTCCAGCTGGCAACAGTGGCAGGCTGGCTCTGCAAGACCGAAGGGTGGAGGAGGCAGAGGTTTACACCTGCCCGACAACGGCTGTGACCCCCTGAAGTCTGTCACTCAGGACAAGTGGGCTCATCTCTCGGCTGCCTGTTCTGAGCTGGTCCCTGTGCACTGGATTTTGTTTCATCGTCTACAAAAGGCTTCATTACTATATCCTCATGAACAGATGGAGAAACTGAGGCTTGGGGCAATTAAATGTATGCTGCCTAAGCTCAAACAGCCAGCAGCGAATGGGCCATTTCACCCCCCTCATCACTGCACTGGTATCAGGGCCAACTTTTTCCTCCTTGAAATCCTCAGGTGTCTGTCCTTTCTATTCCTTCTCCCTATAATGCTTTACTTACCTTCAGTCTTTGAATGACTCTCTCTTGGTTCAAACATTACTTTTTTGAAAAATTTTTTTATTTATTTAGGCTTGTCCAGGTCTTTGTTGCTGTTATGCCCGAAGCCCAAGTCCCCAAAACTGAGAGAATAAGACGTCCACGGCAATGCAAAAGCATAAAGGGTTTATTGCTAGCTCGAGCTAGGGCTCCCACCGGCACCATCGCAGCAGCTATAGGGATGGAGCCCTGAGTCTTGGGCCGCACTACTTTTATAGGGAATTTAATCAGGTAAAAGGGTACAAGAGGGGGTGTTCAAGCAGGAGGACAACTGATTGGCCACTTTAGGGGGTGTTTAAGTTGACAGATAATTGATTGGTTACTTCCATCCATAGGATTTGTGTGTAGATTCTTGGTTGGTTTTTACTTCCAAGGCAAATCACAAGCTCCTGAAAGTACGGTCAGAAGGTTTAGCCTAGTGACTGATTGGCTTGTGTACAGTGTGGCTAGGTTAGGTAATCTGAGGGTTGATTGGCTATGGGTAGTGGGCTTAGGTTGGGTAACGTCCAAAGGTCTTTTGCCCGGGACCTTGCAGGATGGAATTTCTTTTACAAGATGGAGTAGCTCAGGCCCTTCATCCTAGGGTGAGTGGGACCCTGCTAGGGGGTAGTCTCCTGGAATCATGACCCAGGTTTACAAGAATTCAAAACCTAGGCCTAGTGCAACCTGTGGAGCCTGCCATGGCTCTGGTCTGGTTCCCCAACAGTTGCAGCATGTGGGATCTTTAGTTGGAGCATGCAAACTCTTAGTTGTGGCATGGGAGATCTAGTTCCCCAGCTAGGGATTGAACCTCCACGCCCTGCATTGGAAGTGCAGCGTCTCAGCCACTAGACCACCAGGGAAGTCCCAAACACTGCTCTCTTAGGAAAGACTATCCCTCAACACCCACGGTAAAATACCAGATATTAATATTTATGTCAATCCTACACACAGTAAGTTTTCCATAAATATCTGTTGAATGAATAAGCAAGTTGGATAGGAACAGTTGATCCTTTTAGTAACAACTTTGACTGCAGTTAAATCTTGTGTCAGCAGTGAGAAATTGAATATTTTATGCCATATCAGTAAACAAGGATGTCACAGTTTATCAGCAATTGCAGTCTTCCAAGGTGAGCCAGTGAGCCCTAAGAGCACTCAGGAAGGAGAAGAATACCTACAATCTAGCAGCCATCCTTGGGTTGGGAAGATCCCCTGGAGAAGCAAATGGTTACCCACTCCAGTATTCTTGCCTGGAGAACTCCATGGACAGAAGAGCATGGTGGGCTACAGTCCATGGGCTCGCAGAGAGCTGGACATGACTGAGCAACTAACATGTTCAGCAGCCATCAGTGACTGCAGCCACTCCCTACGGTGAGCACCAAGGGAGCTCAAGATGTGATAACAAAGGATACTGGCCCCAGAGAGCTGAGGTGCATAAGAAAGGAATAATTTCAGTAACCCCAGGCTCTTGCATCTTCCCATACATAGAAAAGTGCTAAATTCCTTAACTTGAGGTATCTGGTTTTCCTTAATTAACAATCATCTTTTGATGTTCATACTACTTATCTTTTATTGCAAAACTTTTAAACAACCTGTCTCCTCCCCTGCCTCCTTGAAGGAGCAGTTCTCTCAGGGTCATCTGAGATGCTGTCTCTGGGTTTAAAGTCTTAAAAATTTCCACTGAATAAAACATAACTCTCAACTTTTAGGTTGTGAATAGTTTTTAAGTTGACACCAGATAGATTGTCTCCACCTGGATGATGAAGGTGCTGTGGGGAAGGGGACCCCATCTGTTGTTTCCCCTGGGGGAACCCAGTATCTGGGACAGGACCTCTCAAGCAGTAGGTGCATGATAAACACTGTTGTACTGAATCTGAGGATTGAAGAGGAAGTTGAGGCTACGTTACCAGGCAGAGAGACAGGAAAGGACAGAGTCACATGGAACATTCATTCAGTCACTGACAACTTTCCAGGGAGGATGAAACCCATCCTTGTCCTTTAGAGCCTGTGCCTTTGGGGAGAAGGACCACCGAGAGAACCAGAAGGTCAAGATTATGTCAGATGCTGCTGAAGATTGTGGGCCATGGTGTCTGGGGATGGGGAATGTCAGGAAGGTCCCTTGGAGGAGGTGACATTTGATTTGAGATCTAGAAAGCACAAGTGTAAGAAGCCAGTCCCTGAAGGCCACGTGTTGCATGATTCCATTATATGAAATATTCAAAATAGGCCAATCCACAGAGGCAGATAGTGGTTGATGGTTGGTTGTCAGAGGCTGGGGGATGGGGAGGGGGGAATCAGGAGTGATGACTTCTTGAGCATCACCTTTGGAGGTGATGAAAATGTTTTGGACTGAGATAGAGGTGGTGGTGAATGCATTAAATTCCTCAGAATCGTTCACTTTAAAATGTTAATTTTTCTTGTTTTGTGAATTCTACCTCAAGTTAAAAAAAAAAAAGCCATTGAGTCTGCCCTACACAGAGGACTGATGGTCATTTGAGGGATGGAAAGAAAGAAATTGGCCAGAGAACTGGGCTCAACCTGCAGAGGGGATGTGGAAGGAAGGACATGGCCCTGGCTCTGGTCCCAGCCTGTACATGCTGCCCTCAAGGAGATGGGGGTGGGGGCGATCTCTGGTGGCCTCAGCCCGCAGCGACTCGAAGCAGGGTTTCGGTTCCGCTGGGACTGAAGTCCGGCTGCAGCAGTGAGAGCACTGAATCCAAACCACCAGAGCAGTGGGGACCACTGGCCAGTGACCAGGCCCCTGGCCCGTCAGCTGTGCAGAAATGAATTTCCACACAGAGACAGAAAGCAGTGAAACAAGTGAAGTGCTTATTAGGAGGAAAAAGGAGCACGTGTTGATAGACACACAGGTGGGCCTGGGGAGAGAGTCGCACCCTCCGGGTAGTTTGAATCACTTCTATGGGGCATGTCTTCCCGGTTTCCTCTGGCCTCTCCTCTTGCTTTTCCTGAGCCCATATCGGGGGTGTCGCAGGGTCCTCCTGCGGGCACGCGCATCTCTTAGCCAAGATGGATTCCAGCAAAGAGGCCTATCAGGAGGCTGACCTCACTCCATTTCTGACTTCCAAGGAGCCTTGTGTAATCAGGAAGGACTCCTTGACTTCCAGAACGAGAAATCTGTGGTCTCTGGCTCTTATCTGGACAAGGCTCAACTCTGCTCCAGCTTCTGCTGTTTTGAAGTTTTTGTTCAGAGGGGACGATCTCCAGCTGCTCAGCTTGGGGGCCTATCTATCTTGGGTTTTGTGGTGTGCCTGGGTGACTGGGGGTGAAACGCCTGGGTCCACCTGAGTTGACTCACTGAGCAGGTATGTGTGTGTGTGTGTGGGGTGTGTGTGTGTGTGTGTGTGTGCGTGCACGCACACACCCACACCCACACCCACACACCACTCACACACTCTGGCCTGGGTGTGCATGTGTGACATGACATGCATGTATACCTGTGTACTAGGGCCTCCGTGGAGACATGAACCACACAATTCTCCTCATTATGTGGCGGTGAGGTGGAGGGATGGGGAAGAGAGGAGGCCCTTTTCATAAGGCCTGAGCTGGGCCTCCCCACCTCCACCACCCCTCTCTCCGGCACCCACTCCCCCTGTGGCTGCACAGGCCCTGGGGGGCAGCCCCAGCGTGCCCTCCCCCATCCTACTGTAAATTCTGAGAAACCCTGTCCGCGGTTTGGTCGGCCCCTCCCCCGCCCTCTAGCAGGGCTGTCCTAGCCGCTGTCTTCCTGTCTCGGGGCCTCGGTGGGGGGCTCTAAAGGGGGGTCAGGGGGAATGGCTGGGAGCCACGCCCTCTTAGCCTCGGGGTCCCAGGCCGAGAGGAGGCGGCTCTGGACTGCTTCAGGGATCTTGACATCCCCTCCCGGGGCCCTAGCCTTCTCTTCCGTAGAACGGAGATAATATCACTTAATCTTAACCTCAGAGAGACAAGTGGAGGCGGTGACTCGCATTGCGCGGTAAGCGCAGCAGTCTGGCAGGTAGGAAGGGCTAGAGGCTATTATTATCCACTTCCTGCCCCTAGCTCCGCCTCCCTTCCCCAACACCTCCAGCTTCCACACGGAAGCTTGGCGGTGTGCTGCCCAGAATGTCTCTTTCCTGTCTTCCTGGTGAAACCTAGGAATCATTCACATTTCAGATTCTCCGGAAATAAGGGAGCGCAGTGGGACCAGCCGGATCTGGGAGACAGGGAACCTGGGTTCGAATCCGACTCTGCCAAGGGCGCACTGGGCAGCCAGTTTTCCTTGTGCGCTCCGATGCTCTGTGGTTCTAAGCCTCCTTGATGAACAACATTGCTGGGCGCTCCTACCCGGTACTTTCCTGCCTCAAGGTTACTCTTCTGATGTTAAGCCACCTTCCTGGGCTGTTCTTGCCACAAACAGTGGAACTCCTGGAATTTAACTTGCTGGAGGTTTGGGGACCTCCAGAGACGTGCCTCTAATTCTCGTAGTTCTGCTCACTCGCCCTCCAAAATGCAGCTTAAATCTGTCCACTCTCCAGCTAGATCCACAGCTCGAGCATTTTCATGGTTTCCCTGAATCCACTTGGTTGTCCCAAGGGCGCCACGCCCCTGCTCTCGAGCCTTTCATGGGGCCCTATTGTTCCTAGAAGAAAAAAATCTGAAGTCTTCCCTGCAGCAGTCAGTAAAAAAACCATAAATCTGAACTCAATAAGTTAGTTAGTGTTAGTCGCTCAATTTTGTCCACCTTTGCGACCCCATGGACCATAGCCCACCGTGTTTCTCTGTCCAAGAGATTCTTCAGGCAAGAATACAGTTGGAGATTACCATTTCCTTCTCTTGGGGATCTTTTTGAACCACGGATCGAACCCAGGTCTCCTGCATTGTGACAGATTCTTTCTGTCTGAGCCACCAGGGAAGCCCAGACTTAATAAGGAGAACGTTTATTCAAAAGGATTAAGGCAAGGGGAGAGGAGAAAGATGATACCCCAGGGAGAAGGCTCTGACTGTGGAGTCTGCAAGCCTCCCAAGAGTGAGGCCAGAGGGTGCTCTTTTCATGAAGACAATGAACAAGGCAGAGAGGACCAGTTGTAGGGAGGGGATGAGAGAGTGGCAGGATGAAATACCAGATGAGAGGATGCTTTGAGCTGGGGCCAGTCTGTTCTCAGTGGGCTGTCTGCTTGTGGTTAAGTTCAGGGACCTGAAGGAAGGAGAGGGGTTAATCAAAGTTTGATTGGCAAGCATTTTGTTCTAGTTGGTCGGTGGGGACACCCAGTCCAGCTACTCACTTAGGAGGCAAAGAATGGGAATTTGGAGTGTTGGCATCTGGTCTTGTTACAGGCACACAAGAAAATCTATATTGGGATTATTCATAGAACAGATACAGAGGATCAGTCTATCTATCTATCATCTATCAATCATCTATCTATTTATCTGTATATCATCTTTCTATCAACCTACAGTTTCATCTGTCTCTCTTTATCTGCTATATATATATATCTCTATCTATATATCTATCTCTGCACAGCTATAAGAGCTTCTCTGGTGGCTCAGAGGGTGAAGAATCTGCCTGCAATGTGGGAGACCCATGTTTGATTTTTGGGTTGGGAAGATCCCCTGGAGAAGGGAATGGTAACCCACTCCAGTATTCTTGCTTGGAGAATTACATGAACAGAGGAGCCTGGCAGGCTATAGTCCATGGGGCCACAAAGAGTTGGACATGACTGAGCAACTAACATTTTCACTTCACTTTTCATATAGCTATAAATATATAGATAATATCTATATAATATAGATATCTATAGATCTTAGAGATATCTAGCTGCTGCTGCTGCTGCTGCTGCTAAGTCGCTTCATTCATGTCCAACTCTGTGTGACCCCAGAGACGGCAGCCCACCACGCTCCCCCATCCCTAGGATTCTCCAGGCAAGAACACTGGAGTGGGTTGCCATTTGCTTCTCCAATGCATGAAAGTGAAAAGTGAAAGTGAAGTCGCTCAGTTGTGTTCGACTCCTAGTGACCCCATGGACTGCAGCCTACCAGGCTCCTCCATCCATGGGATTTGCCAGGCAAGGGTACTGGAGTGGGTTGCCATTGCCTTCTCCGAGAGATATCTAGAGATCTGTCTAAAGCTTAATATAGATATCTATATATACCTAAGAAAAGTTATGACCAACCTAGATAGCATATTCAAAAGCAGAGACACTACTTTGCCGACTAAGGTCCGTCTAGTCAAGGTTATGGTTTTCCCACTGGTCATGTATGGATGTGAGAGTTGGACTGTGAAGAAAGCTGAGCGCCAAAGAATTGATGCTTTTGAACTGTGGTGTTGCAGAAGACTCTTGAGTCCCTTGAACTGCAAGGAGATCCAAGCAGTCCATTCTGAAGGAGATCAGCCCTGGGCTTTCTTTGGAAGGACTGATGCTAAAGCTGAAACTCCAGTACTTTGGCCACCTCATGCAAAGAGTTGACTCATTGGAAAAGACTCTGATGCTGGGAGGGATTGGGGGCAGGAGGGGAAGGGGATGACAGAGGATGAGATGGCTGAATGGCATCACTGACTCAATGGACGTGAGTCTGAGTGAACTACAGGAGTTGGTGATGGACAGGGAGGCCTGGCATGCTGCGATTCATGGGGTCGCAAAGAGTCGGACACGACTGAGTGACTGAACTGAACTGATACATTTTAGCCAGGCTCCTCTGTTAATGGGAATTCCCAGGCAAGAATGCTGGATTGGGTTGCCATTTCCTTCTTCAGAGGATCTTCCTGACCCGAGAATCAAACTCGAGTCTCCTGCATTGCTGACATCTCCTGCATTGTAGGCAGATACTCTCGTGATGGAGCCACCAGGGAAGCCCATATCCATAATATATATATATATATATATATATTACATATCTATACTATATATTGGGCCTCCCTGGGGGTTCACATGGTAAAGAATCTGCCTGCAATGTGGGAGACCCAGGTTCAATTCCTGGGTCGAGAAGATTCCATGGAGAAGAGAATGGCTACCCACACTTTCATTTTCACTTCATACTACATATGTATATCTATATCTGTTTAGATATCTATCCACTTTGATATAATATCTGTCTGTAGATCTACCTATAGCTCTAGATATATGTCTGTAGCCTGGAATATCTATTTATTATAAGGAGTTGGCTTGTGTGATTATGGAGATGAGCAGATCTCAAGATCTACAAGCTCAAACTGAGATCAACAGGAGGAAGTGAGGTTTCAGGTCAAGTCCCAAAGCCATAAAACAGGTGGTCTTTCAGGCAGGTGGAATTCTGTCTTAGTAGGAAGACCATCAGTTTTCTGGTCTAGTCTGCCTTCAACTGACTAGACAAGGCCCAGCCTCACCAGGAAGGGCAATCTGCTTTACCCAGTCTACATATTTAAATGTTAGTTCATGCACAAACACCCTCCCAGACCCACCCACAATAACGTTTGACCAAATATCTGGGCTCTGTGGCCCAGTCAACTTGAGACATAAAATTAACCATCAGAGCATGTTATCTGTGGGACTCCTCTAAGTCATATAGGAGGGTGGTTCCTTAAAGTAACCATGAAAGGTGGAACGTGAGAGGTTGAGGAGGGGATTCTTAATTTTCAGCATCTTCCAAGATCATAGAGCTTTGGTAAAATTCATTAAAAAAATATTTTACATGTTTTGGTGTATGTTCTATTCCACATACAGCCAAGTATGTTTTTAAGATTATTTTTATTGAAGTATTGTTGATTTACAATGTGTGAGTATTGTTTTAAAAAATGTTTTAAATTTCATTTTGATTGTGCTGAGTCTTTGTTGCGGTGTCCAGTCTTCTCTCTAGTTCCCTCACAGTGTGTGGGCTTAGTTGCCCTGCAGCATGTGAGATCTTAGTTCCTAGACCAGGGATCGAACCCCTGTCCCCTGCATTGGAAGGAATATTGTCAACCACTGTACCATCAGTGCAGTTTAATATTGTTAATATCGAAATCTCTGGCAAGTTTAATATTGTTGTGCTTCATAAAGGCCTGCATGACCTGCCCTCACTCCTCCCTTGCTCCCTCCCACCCAATCCACTGTGATCTCCAAACCCGTCAAGCTGGTCCTTGTGGGTCCCTCAGTTTGAAATGCTCTTCCCTAATCTTCTCGGTTCCTCTCCTATCACTCATCCTGTCACCCAGTTTAATTTTCTTTTTTTCTTATTTATTTATGTATATTTAGTTGGTTGTGGTGAGTCTTAGTTGCGGCATGTGGGATCTAGTTTCCCGACCAGGGGTTGAACCTGGGCCCCATGCATTGATGGTGCAGAGTCTTACCTGCTGGCCCACCAGGGAGTTCCTACATCACCTTGTTTAATTTTCTGCAGGGCATTTTCTACCATGTGTCTTATTTCTTTCCATGTTTATTATCTGTTCCTTCCACTGGGCAGAAAGCTCTCAAACTGTTGAGTAAGTGTTGGCTGAGGACCTATCATGTCTAGACCTCCCAGAAGTCACAGTTCACTGGGGGAGGCTGAAGTGAGTTGTGTCACCTGTGCAGATAGACATAATGTATAATCCTGATACATGTTAGGCTGAAGACTGGTGCTTGGTGGACCTGACCTGCCTGGGTGCTCACAAAGGGCTTCCCAGAGCTGAGATCTGAAGCAGGGGCATAGCATTAACTCGGGAAAGACAGGAGGAAATAAAGTGCTCTGGGTGGAGGGAACAGCTTGTGCAAAGATCCTGAGGTGGAGGGAAAGTCCCCCTGAGCTTGAACCCTGTCACCTGGCCCAGTACCCCCTTCATCTCCCTACCCCCATCTGGCAGCCATGTCTGTCCATGCAAAGTTTCAAGAGACCCCAGGTAATAGGCGTGAGAATACATGTGTGATTGTGTGAATAGTCCTGCTAAAACCAGAATTTAATTACATTGTGCTTGGGTGGGGTGGGTATTGGCTGTGTCCGTCTTCTCCTGGGGCAGTGAGCTAGACAGGGGCCAAGAAGCAGCTGCAGGTATCCCACCATGGGTACGGGTGGCGGTGTCGATGGTTTCCTGGTTTCCATGGGAAGCGCGCCCGGTGGCCAGGGTCTCCAGGAGCCTAATCTTCCAGTCTGTCCTTCTTGGGCCAGCCTCATGCACACTGTCTCAGTACCTCACCTCCTCCCCTGTCTTCATCCACACAGCTGAGATTAGGGCGAGGTGAGTGAGGCATTCTGCCTGACAGCTCAGTAATCAAAGTGAATAAACCTTGGAATATGCTTCACATATGACATTGTGTAAATTTAAGGTGTACCACATGCTAATTGGAGACATTGCTACATTGTAACATGATTGCCATTGTAGTAATATTTATACCTCTGTCACTATTGCTGGGGCTTCCCAGGTAGCGCTAGTGGTAAAGAACCTCTCTGCCAATGCAAGAGACTTAAGAGATGCAGGCTCGATCCCTGGGTAGGGAAGATCCCCTGGAGGAGGGCATGGCAACCCACTCCAATATTCTTCCCTGGAGAATCCCATGGACAGAGGAGCCTGGTGGGCTACAATCCATGGGGTCCAAAGAGTTGGACGTGACTGAAGTGACTTAGCACATACGCATATCACTGTCATTATTACCTCTGTTCCATTATTATTATTTCTCTTTAGTGGTTAGAATAATAAAGTTCCAGTCTTTATGGAACTTTGATGATTACAGTATTGTTGTCTATATGCTCTAGACTGTGCATTAAATCTCTAGGGCTTATCAAGTAAATAGTATTTCAGTGCAATGTTTTTTGTTGTTTTGGTTTTTTTTTTTTTTTTGGTCACACCATGTGGCAGGTGGGATCTTAGTTCTTTGACCAGGGATTGAACCCACGCCCCCTGAAGTGGAACCAGAGTCCTGTCAGGGAAGTCCCAATGCAATGATTTTAACTGAGAGTGTTTTCTGTGCTCTACAGTCCACCCGTTGGAAGCATATAGTTCGGAGACAGTATATTCACGAGGTTGTATAGCCATCACCCCTGTCTCCTCCAGAATTGTTTCATCATCCCGGAAAGAAACCCTATACCCATAGACATCACTCTGTATCCCTCTCTACCCTCAGCTCCTGGCATCAATGCATGTAAAAAAATCAACATTAATGCAAAAAATCCCATGATAAACAAAGTGTCAAATTTTAAGATGCAGTCTTTCGGTTGTTCAGACTTGTTCATTCAGTAAGTTGTGTCTGACTCTTTGCAACCGCATGAACTTTAGCCTGCCAGGCTCCTCTGTCCATGGGATTATCCTGGCAGGAAGATTGAAGTGGGTTGCCCTTTCCTCCTCTAGTGGATCTTCCAGAGCTGGGGATCAAGTCTAGGTCTCCTGTGGCTCCTTCTCTGGCACATGAAGTGCTAAGTCACTTCAGTCGTGTCTGACTCTTTGGAACTCATGAGCTGTAGCCTGCCAGTCTCCTCCGTTCATGGGATTCTCCAGGCAAGAGTACTATAGTTGGTGGCAACTATAGTTGGTGGCAACTATCCTCCTCAGGGAATCTTCCTGACCCAGGGATCGAACCTGAATTTCTTATGTCTCCTGCATTGGGAGATGGGTTCTTTACCACTGAGCCACCTGAGCAGCTTGATATTACCCTCAAAGGAGTGAAAAGTGGTTTGGGAATATGTACACAGACATACAGAGACTGTATATGTTTAGATATGGTAGACACATACTGGTTCTGTGGCATTAAACTTTGATACAGGGCAATGTAAAAAATGTCTAAAAATGATTGCTCCTTAACGTGTAATAATGAAATAAAGTTTGAGAACCTCTGATCTAGTAGCAGCCACTACTCAGATTTTTTTTCTGAGAACTTCCAGAGATATTCTAGGCATTTTCAAGCAAATATCTACATTTCCATTTATTCATTAAAAAAAACGATTGATTGGTTATGGCTGCACTGGGTCTTTGTTTTGTTCTGCACGTGGTCTCTCTCTAGTTGAGGCGAGTGGGGGCTCCTCTTCACTGGGGTGCACAGGCTTCTCGCGGCAACGGCGTCTCTTGTTGTACGGCACAGGCTCTCGGCGCTCGGGCTTCAGTAGCTGTGGTGCACGGGCTCGGTAGTTGAGGCTCATGGAGTCTAGAGTGCTAGCTCAGTTGTTCTGAGGCATGTGGGAATCTTCCTGGACCCGGGATTGAACCTGTGACCCCTGCATTGGCAGGTGGATTCTTATCTACTGGACCACCAGGAAAGCCCCTCCTTTATTTATTTATTTTTCTAGCATAAATGGTCACAAACCATCCTGTGGCCTTCTTTTTTTTTTGTCACTTAGAGTATATCTTGGTGAACACTCCGTGTCAGTGAACAGAGCTTGCTGGTCCTTTTTTTAGAGTTATGCCTGGAAAATCCCATGGGCGGAGGAGCCTGGTGGGCTGCAGTCCATGGAGTCGCAAAGAGCTGGACATGACTGAGCGATTTCACTTTCACTTTTCACTTTCATGCATTGGAGAAGGAAATGGTAACCCACTCCAGTGTTCTCGCCTTGAGAATCCCAGGGACGGCGGAGCCTGGTGGGCTGCTGTCTATGGGGTTGCACAGAGTTGGACACGACTGAAGCGATTTAGCAGCAGCAGCAGCAGCAGCAGCAGCAGCAGCATTCCTCTATGTTTGACTGAAATTTATGTTCTCATGGATGCTCACATAATGTTGGCAACACATGATGTTTCCAGTGTTTTGCCACAATAAAGCACTGCAGTGTATGATGGACAAGTGCATTTGCGTCATTTCACATACAAGTGATTGTATCTGAAGGAGAAATTCCTAGAAATGTGATAACTGGCTTGGAAGGTGTGTGCCTTTGTCATTTAGGTAGATATTACCACTTGTTCTGTATAGAGTTTGTACCAGTTTCCTTCTTCATCATCAGAATAAGAGAGTGCCAGTTTCCTCAGAGCCTCACCAACATGAGGTGTTATCAAACCTTTTGATCTTTGCCAGTCTGATGGGTTAAACATTGTATTGTGGTGTAGTTTTAATGTTCACTTCCCTTATGAAGTTGAGAATCTTCTCTTGTGACTAAGAACCATTTGTTTCTCTTCCTCTGTGAGCTCAAAGTTCATATCCTTTGTTAACATTTTTATGGACTGTTGTAATATTTTTCTTATTGTTTCTAAATGTTCTTTATATATTAAGGACATTGTCCCTTTGTGTTATGTTCCTTTGTTTTTTGTCATTTGCCTTTTAAGATTTTGTTATTTTTGAATTGTCATTTGTCTTAACATTGTTCAGGGTGATTTTTACCAGATTTTTTTTTTTTTGATGTTTACATGAGATAGCTGTTTTAGTTATTCCTTTTATGGCATCAGAGCTTTGTGTTATACTGATAAGGGGGACCTTCCTTTGATAAGATAGGAGGTAGAAAGGAGCATTCTGAGTAGAGGGAATAGCAGGTGCAAAGATCCTGAGGTATGTAAGTCAGGGTTCTCCAGAGAAACAGAACCAATAGGATGTGTGCCTAGAGAGGGAATATCATTTTAAGGAATTGACCCGTGTGGTTGTGGAGGCTGACAAATCCAAAATCTGCATGGTGGGCCAGCAGAGTAATGGTCCTGGAAGAGCTGCAGTGTGGTCTGAAGGCAGTCTGCTCAAGAATTCCTCCTTTCTTGGAGGCAGTCAGTCTTTGTTTCCTTAGACCTTCAGCTGGTTAGATGAGACTCACCCACATTACTGGAGGGGGGGGTAATCTGTTTTATTCAGAGTCTACTGATTTAAATGATAATCTTATCTAAAAAAAAAAAAACACCTTCCCAGCAACATCTAGACTGGTCTTTGAAAACCTCCGGGCACCATGGCCTCACCAAGTTGACACATAAAATAAGCCGCCACAGATCTACCCACTATCAACCTGACACGCACACAAACTCCTTAAACCGTACTTAATCTGCAAAGAAAGACAATAACAAGATGATACCTCCACCTAATATGATAAAACTGTCCTGCAAATAACTGAAAACATGCTAACCCTTGACTCAGAAGAGGAGATAAAGTCCTTGAGTGATGTTTACCCTTCTCTTTGATATCCTAGTTTAAATACTATGATGCAGGGGCTTCCCTGGTGGCTCAGTGGTAAAGAATTCGCCTGCCAAGACAGGAGACGTAGGTTCAATCTCTGCTCTGGAAATATCCCACATGACGTGTGGAAACTAAGCCCATGGGCCACTGCTACTGAGCCTGCGCTCTAGAGCCTGGAAACTGCAACTGCTGACGGCCGCATGCCCGCGAGCCCCTCCACAGCGAGAGGAGCCGCCGCGGCGAGCAGCCTGTGTGCCACCGCTGGAGCGTAGCCCTGCTCTACACCGCTAGACAACAGTTCGTGCATAGCGACGAAGACACAGCGCAGCCAAAACCAAATAGACAATTAAAAAGTACTACGATGCGAAGTTATGATACTTAAACACTATGTTATAAAGTCAACACACCTTCCAACATGATATGGAAATAAAAAAGGGAGGAAAACAAGGATATTTGCTTAATTTGTATACCTGTGTCTCCCACAGCTCCTGTATTGCAGGTGGATTCTTTGTCATCTGAGCCACCTGGGAAGCAATTATATGTGTAAATTTGTACTATCCACACATATTCATAACAAAACAGGTGAGAAATTCTCATGACAATTATAGTCATTTCTCGTGTAACTCGTCCCGTGGTTGTAGCCGATATTTATAACTACCTTCTGAGCCACCCTTGGTACCAAATTTCTCTTAGTCTCCTGGGGTTGCCATAACAAAACACTTAACAGATTATGTGGCCAACCTCAGACATTTATTTTCTCACAATTCTGGAGGCTAGGAATTCAAGACTGAGATGCTGGCAAGGCTGGTTTTTTCTGAGGCCTCTCTCTTTGGTTTATAGATGGCCATCTTCTCGTTATGTCCTCACAGGCTCTTTTCTCCAAGTGGTATAATAATTTCTCCCTCTTTATAAGGACTCTAGCCATATTGGACTATGGCCCACCCAAATGGCTTTATCTTAATTATATGTTATAGGTCACATCTCCAAACACAATCATATTCTGGGGTGCTGGGGTCAGGGTTCCAACATATGAATTTGCTGGGGGGTGGTGGTGCTGATGGCGGTGTCACAGTGCAGACCACGACAGTACCACCTTTGAGGAACAAAAATGTGACTGGTGTGGTAACGATGAAGACATGCTCAGTCACGTCTGACTCTTTGCAACCCGTGGACTGTAGCCCGCCAGGCTCCTCTGTCCATGGGATTCTCCAGGCAAGAATACTAGAGCGGGTTTCCTCCTCCAGGGCAGCATCCTGACCCAGGGATAGAACCCATGTCTCTTGCACTGGCAGGTGGGTTCTTTACCACTAGTGCCAACTGGGAAGCCCAGAAGGAGAAGGTGGTAGGAAGGAAAGCCAAGGAAAAGTTTGGAGAGGTTGGCAGAGGGTTCAGAGCTGTCGTGAGAATTTTTTTTTTTTTTTTCCACCAGAGTGTTTTAAGTTGCATTTTGCAAAAATCCTCTGCAAGGTCTTCTGGAAGGTGAGAGGGTGACCGAAGTGCCAGTGAGGAGGCTCCCCTGATCTTCCAAGTGAGCAATGAAGGGAACTGGGCTGGGGTGTGAAGGAAGGAAGCGGGTGATTTTGAAGCCACAAGAAGGAATGGACTGGAACTTTCCTGGTGGTCCAGTGGTTAGGAATCCACCTACTAATGCAGGGGACATGGGCTTGATCCCTGGTTGGGGAAGATCCCATATGCCTTGGAGCAATACTGAGCCCACGCTCTAAAGCCTGTGCTCCACAGCGAGAAGTCACTGCGGTGAGAAGCCCATGCACTGTGACTTGAGAGTAGCCCCAGCTCGCTGCACCTGGGGAAAGCCCACGTGGAGCAACAAAGACCCATAAATACCCAGATTACTTAAAAAGAAAAAAAAAGAAGGGAAGGACTTGTGGGTCAGTGTGTGGAACAGATATCAGCCAGTGGGAAATTGATGGAAAGTGATCAACCCACTTTCTCTGGTAGGACCTTCCAAGGAGGGTTTGGTAGGCTGAGACTGCATTTCTTGTTCACTGTGGTTTCCTTAGATTTGAGCAGAATGCCAGACATGTAGTGGGTGGCCAGTGAATGTTTCTGGACTGGATGCGTGAATGACTTAAAACCAGAAGTGGGAAAATTTGATGATGTTGGGTTTGGGAGAGAGCAAACTCCACAGGTGTTCAGGTGCCTGAGGTGGGGGGAACTCAGAGTCTCTGTAGCCCTCAGTGCTCTGGATTGAGGGTGGCAAGCAGAGTACAGAGGTTTACTTAAGAATCCTGGGAGGAATTGTGATTTTGAACAGATTTGAAGTAGTAAGCTCCCCATTCCCAGGAGTATGCAAGTGGGAGAGGCACATTTCCAGAGGGTTGCAGAGCAAATCTCTGTCCCAGGGAAGGTTTGGAGCTGGGAGAAGCTTAGTCTGGTCTAAATGAGAGTCCTTTGGGTTTCCCAGCAGCCCAAGGGTTGTGGGGGTTTCTGCATCATCAGTTTCTGTGGTTTCTGAGACTAAGCCTGTCTCACATCTCTTCTCTGTGTATGTGTGCCTGGCAGTGCCCTGATATTGTGGTGTGGGTGGGTCTAGGGTGCCAGGTTTGCTGCAGTCATTGTGGTTCTAAATTCCGCTGCTCTCCCTAGTAGCCTTGTGTTTGGAGGGGCTGCCCCCTGGTGGGAAGAATGAGCAGTTCCCCTCACCACTTTCCAGCCTCTTGGGAGTTCCCCAGGCTAAGACTTTGCCTGTAGTCCCAAAGTGGTGGGCCACAGGTTCGATTCCTGGTCAGGGAATTGGGTCCCACATGCAGCAACTAAGACCCGGTGCAGCCAAATAAATTAAAAAAAAAATTTTTTTTTTAACTATCAAAAAAAAAAAAAAAGTAGTGCTAGACCACAGTCAGAGGGCCACATCCAGTTTGCAAATAAAAATCCAAAACAAAGAGACTCACAGAAAGACTCAGAGAGAGACAAAGACAGGCAGTGATGCTCAGTAAGTAATGACTGGTTGAAGGAATGAATGAAGAATCCCTTGGAACCAACGTAAACATGGATGAAGCTCTGGCAGCTCAGGCTTAATTCTGTTGATACACTGGGAGGATTTGTCAGGGGTCCTGATATTCACCAGGCTGGATGGCATAAAAGCAAAGTGTCTTGCCTCCAGCAGGAGCCCAGGTCTGAGGATGAGGGTGGCAGGGTGGAGTGGAGGGGACTGAGGGCACCCTGTGGGGAGAATGTCTGGCCCCTCCCCAGCAGGTGGGGTATGAGAGACCACCTAGGATGTCCTCAGGCAGGTCCCCTAGAAAGTCCCTGGAGTGGCATAGTAGGAATAGGTTGAAAGAGGTTTGGGGAGATGGAGTTAACTTGGAATGAATTACTAGTGGAATGAAAGGAATGGGGAATGGACAGCCCAGGATGATAGGCCCCTGCAGACTTGTATGGGGGTGGCAGGAGGGATTCAGGGTCCAGGGGGAGCCCCCCCCACCAACCCCAAGCATCTGCCTCAGGGTTACATTGTCCTGGGCAGCTCTTGTGAATGTCACTGGCCATTGGTGTCTCAGTTAAAGGGACAGGACCTTGAGGGGGGTGGTTCCGGGGGTAAGTTCTGGGGTGTCTGAGAACCCCAGAGTGGGCGTTCTGGGGCTCACCATAGGGCAGCCCTGGGAAAGTGTCTTTGAGGAGGAAGTTGGAGAATTAGAACACAAGGGTCAGCCTAGGGTGTTAGTGGGATTATCACAGGATGGTCCTGGAGACTGGAGCTTTCCTGGGATCATTCCAGGGGCTGAAGAATGGGATCCAGAAGTACACTGAGAAACCATGTGGGAGGGTTTCTGGGGAAGTTGCAGAGCAAGGGAGAGGGCTGAGAGCAGAGGGCATCATCCTTGGAGTGGGGAGGGGTGGTCTCAGAGCATGGTGTCCTTTGGGAGTACAGATGGGGTGGGGTTGTGGGAGCATCTAGATGAAAGGTTTGGGAAAACAGATTATGCAGGGTGGGCAGAGGTGGAACTTAGGGGATGAGTTTTGAACATGGGATCCTTTAGTGAGTCACTGTAGGGAGAGACCCTGAGGGTCAGAATTGGGATCTTTGTAATGGGTGTGGGGGTTCAGTACTTGGGGGGATGTTCAGGACATCAGGGTGTCAGAAAATTTTGGATAATGATAACTGAGAGACCAATAAGAGGGTAGATTTGAGATGCCCAGAACCAGATATGTCTTTGTGGATGGGCCTGGGAAGTAGACCCCAACCTGAGTGTTGTAGGAGACTAGGATCATGGAAGCTGGGTTTGACAGAGTTAAGACATGATGGTATGTGTGTGTGCAGTGTGGACTGATTGTCGGGGAGGGGGATTCTGGGAGTCAGAACTGGGGTGTCTCATGAGGCATCCCTGGTGGCTGAGACTAGAATCTCAGCCTGTAGTGTGGGAGACACGGGTTCGATCCCTGGGTCAGGAAGCTCCCCTGGAGAAGGGAATGGTTATTCACTCCACTATTCTTGCCTGGAGAATCCCATGGACAGAGAAGAGCCTGGAAGGATACAGTCCATAGGGTCACGAAGAATCGGACATGACTGAGCGATTAAAAATTTTCACTTTCATGGGAGGTGAGTGCAGGCAAGGCAGAAACAGCGATATCTTGAGAGGCAGACCACCTAGAGTGGGGGAAGGTAAGTCTGTGGCGTGGGAACCAGGTGCCTCGGGATGGGTCCAGCAGTAGACCTGGGCAAAGGAAGGACAGAACTAGCTTGGGTAGCAGAAACTTTACTGCTAAGGACTGCCTCCCCGCCACCCCACCTCGCCCACACCCACCTCCGCCCCCGGTCAGTAGCATTTGCGGTACACTATGTAGGGCCCCTGTTCCTCGTATTGCTCCCGCAGGACCCAGCAGGACTGGAAGGTGCGCAGCGAGGCCAGGTGGAGCCCCCAATCCACACAGAGAAATTTCTGCTTGGCTGGGCCATCACCACCACGTGTGCCTCTGGTGGCAAATTGCGGAGCAGTTCCGCTTGGAAGCGCGCCTCGAACCCGGTGAAGAGCGAAGAGCCCCCGCACAGAAGCACGTTCTGGGTCAAGTTGGTCCGCAGCTCCGCGGCCACCTTGGAGAGGCTCTGTTGGGCCATGGTGGGGACGCCCACGGGGGACAGCCCTGGGATCTCCGGGGGGCTGAACAGCAACTCGGGGCACTGGAACAGCTCTTTGCCCAGCGTGACCGTCCGTCCATCTGGCAGCTTCAGGGTCTGGCGACATTCCAGCTCTGGCCGGGCCTGTTCCTTCAGGAAGTCCGGGGCCACGTAGCAATATCTGTGCTTGATGTTCTCCACTGTGTCCAGGTCCTGCTGCCCCAGGGGCAGCCCGGAGCCGAGCAGCGTCTCCGCCAGGAAGGCAGTCAGGTGGGTGCCCGCCAGATCCAGGCGCTCTGTGGCGTGGGGCATGTTGTAGCCTTGGAAGACGGGCACGGTGTAGGTGACTCCATGGCCCGTGTCTACCACCAACCCGCTGACCCGCCCGTGTGCGTAGACTGACAGCACTGACTGAGAAGCCACGTACATGGCCGGGGAATTCAGTGACTCAAAAGCCACCTCCACCAGCTTCTCGCGGTTGGTGGAGGGGCTGAAGGGCGGGTCGGAGAACAGCAGCGGGTGGTCGCGGGTGGCCACGCGGAGGTCATGCTCCAGCATGTGGCGCCAGATGAGCTCGGCCGCATCCCAGTCCACCACGATGCCGCTGTGCACGGGCTGCACCAGCGTCAGCTCCGGGCGGCTGCGGGCTGCTTCGCCGATGAAGGTTTCCATCACCGGCTGCCCTGAGGTGGCCAGTTTCTGGGGCTGGCAGCCGACGATGGTGGCCACAGTATAGGTGGGCCGGGCCTGCCCAGCAAAGCCCACCTTACATGTACCTGTGCCCATGTCGATGACCACCGCCCCGGTCTTAGGGGGCAGTCTGTCGCCCACCATGCTGGGGGGTTCCTGAGGGAGGGTGCTGTTTGCCAGGATTGAGCTGAGGTTCAGGCTAGGCTTGGGGATCTTCGGGGAGGCTTGGGGCTCCGAGAGGTTGCCCTGATTTGGATCCATGGCTGTGAGTAGCTGTCTGGGCTGCTTGGCAAAGCTGACTACTTCCCTCTGGGATGTGGGTGGGGG